>JAECUM010001931.1:0-107976 GCA_016617855.1 Megalonaias nervosa | reverse complement strand
TAACCCTATAACAACAACAACAACAACAACAACAACTAAAGTAAACCCATGGTCATATACCATTCAGTTTAGAAGGAGTAGCTACAGTACAAAATCATAAAGATGGCTGCCAGGTTTGTCATACTGGATGTCAGAATAGTACTATTTATATTTAGGAACAGCTATACATCATAAGAAGCATTTTGGTGAAATCATGTTAATATGACATCCATTCTGGAGAAGTAGTGATAACATGATTTTCAAGATGGCCACTCTAGTGAATGTTGGAGCAGCACCATTATCATTTAGGCCCAACAAGACCTTGGGATGACTGTGTGAGTACAAGTGTCAAGGTAATCCTTCTAGTTTAGGAGGAATATTGATAGTAAACTTGTGTTAACAGACAGACAGATGACAGACATATAGCCATCCTATAAGCTCTTCTGGTCTATGACCTGTACAGGTAAAAAAACTGAATGGTTTTGGTGTGTTGCTCTGGAACAAAAGTATGATGGCTGGATGAATGAACAAACAGACAGAAACATTGCAAATACTGATACTGGAAAATTGTGAATGGCAAAACACACATCAATCCACCAACCTGTGTTCAAATTTATAGCAAAAGGCACATCTAGTTTAATATATGCACAAAGTTTCAGAGATATATCTTCAATGGTTTTGGAGTATTGCTCCGGAATTGAAAGTGTGATGACAGATGATGGAAGCCAGAGCAGACAGATGATGGGAGCCAGAGCAGACAGATGATGGAAGCCAGAGCAGACAGCTCAAAATGTTATAAATACTAAAACAGAGAATTACAGATAGCAAAGTACAGATCTACACAATTAATCTAATGTACAGATCTACACGATTAATCTAATGTACAGATCTACACCATTAATCTAATGTACAGATCTACACCATTAATCTAATGTACAGATCTACACCATTAATCTAATCTATGTACCAAAATACAAATCTACACCATTAATCTAATCTATGTACCAAAGTACAGATCTACACCATTAATCTAATCTATGTACCAAACTTCACTGAGAAATTTTCAATAGTTTTGGAGTTTTGGTCTGGAAACAAGTGTAGGTAATGGTTGGGCAGATGAACAGAAAAACATACTAAAACTTAAATAATGAAAATGAAAAATTATGAATATCAAAGTACAATCTAATCAAAACGTTTTCTAAGTTTGGCAATGTGGATGGAGGACCATTCAAGTTAATGTGTGAACATTAAAACTGGTAACAGATGAATATGCAGATAGATTGATGGATGGATGACATTTTAACATCAAACTTTCCACTTTTACAGTCGGTATTCAAAGGAAAGTGCACATGAAAAATTTAATATATGTACAGTAAGTATGGACAAACATCTACTATGGTCTGTGGCTCTCCTAAATCACTGGGATTTCTAACTTCAAATGCACAATCAATAATTTCAAACCAATAGCAATTTTCAGTTAAGCTTTTAAAACAAATTAATAATGACTATAAGAATTTCAGTAAGATTCCTAGCAATGCATGCTTTATTATATTTAATTGAGAGAGAGTTGTATGACTGATCAGTATATATATATATAGAAAATAAGCACATGTAGTCAATATAAGTTGCACAATTAAATGTATACCCATACTTCAGATTTCACAGTATTTATGCACTTGTCTATTTATTTTTTCATTGATCTATAAGTTCCTTTATTTATTTATTTATTTATTTTGTACTATTCATTTATTATTATTTATTATTTATTTATTTATTTATTTATTTAGTTATGTATTTATTTATTTTACATACCTTGAGTGCAGCCCTGGAGTGTATGGGTACACCATCATCATACTTCCCTGTCAGAATACCACTTGCTAGTGGTGACCAGATAATTGTGCCGATACCTGATAAAAAAAAATATGTTAACAAAATACAATATGACCTCAATATGACATCACTTTTAACACGATCATGAGGGTGAAGATAAATTGTGAGGCATTCTAACTTCAATCATGTTCCTTTCTTATGCAAATACCAATATTGTCCTAAATACATGCAACGTGAAATAATTTTTAAGTCTTTTCTTCCCTTTATCTCTTAAATAAATTGGTTTAAAAAAATTCATAAACATTTTCTGAGAAACTAATGAAACAATTAACTTTTATGAGTCATTTGCAAATTGACATGATGCATTGGCTGGCTGAGATACTACACAGATTTACTATATAAAGGGGAGCAACCACTCTTAGTATAATATTTCTCTGGTAGGTTTAGAATGAGTTTTTTGATGTTTACATTGTCTTTTTAAAGAAAAGTGGCTTTGATTAGAAACACAATATATTCTTGGTAGAGAAGAGTGGACATCATGCCATGTCTATGATGAATCCCTCCAATGCAAATGCTATAAACAGGTCCCAGTGATTCATTCTGAAACTGATGATTTCAGCTCATTTTGCTGCATCTCCTTATGTTTTACAGTTATACCAATCATGGTACAAGAGAAATCAAGTATAACATAAATACTTACAAAGCTACTGTAGCAAAAAATGAAGGTCACACTGAATATTTTAAGGGGCAACTGACTGGTATACATCCACTGATCCAGCGTTTTGCAATGTGGCATGACTGGGGTCAGTTATGCTGTATTTATAGGAAATGATCAAAGTCTCATGATCACAGTAGAAGCAGTGATGGAACTACATAAAACTGAGCAAAAATGTTTAACCATACTGTCATGACTTTATGTGCCTGCGAGGAATAAACAAATTGGCCATGGCCTGTGTGCCAGGCTTTCTGCTTAGTTTTTGGTACAGCTGATGTTGTTCACATAAAGGTGTACCCCCATTACTAAGTAACATGACTCCAATGGTTAACTGTACTTTAGAAACTGACCACATTACTGACAAAAGATCTAAAAAAAAAACTTTAACAGTGAGGTTGATCTAAAATGTGGACAGATGTATAGACAGAGATCTAAAATGTGGACAGATGTATAGACAGAGATCTAAAATGTGGACAGATGTATAGACAGAAGGATGGCCATGCACATGGATGCATAAGTGATCACTGTATCAAGCTTTTGCCAAGGTAGGCTCAATAAAAACACCCCCACGTTCCTGACATTGTGCTTCTGCCTGTCTAACACCCTACTCTGCTGACACTCTGCTTCAGTTTCTCTAATGACCCCACTTTGCTGACACTGTGCTTCAGCCTGTCTAATGACCTCACTTTGCTGACACTGTGCTTCAGCCTGTGTAATGATCCCACTTTGCTGACACTGTGCTTCAGCCTGTCTAATGACCCCACTTTGCTAACACTGTGCTTCAGCCTGTCTAATGACCCCACTTTGCTGACACTGTGCTTCAGCCTGTCTAATGACCCCACTTTGCTAACACTGTGCTTCAGCCTGTCTAATGACCCCACTTTGCTGACACTGTGCTTCAGCCTGTCTAATGACCCCACTTTGCTGACACTATGCTTCAGCCTGTCTAATGATCCCACTTTGCTGACACTGTGCTTCAGCCTGTCTAATGACCCCACTTTGCTAACACTGTGCTTCAGCCTGTCTAATGACCCCACTTTGCTGACACTGTGCTTCAGCCTGTCTAATGACCCCACTTTGCTGACACTATGCTTCAGCCTGTCTAATGATCCCACTTTGCTGACACTGTGCTTCAGCCTGTCTAATGACCCCACTTTGCTAACACTGTGCTTCAGCCTGTCTAATGACCCCACTTTGCTGACACTATGCTTCAGCCTGTCTAATGATCCCACTTTGCTGACACTATGCTTCAGCCTGTCTAATGATCCCACTTTGCTGACACTATGCTTCAGCCTGTCTAATGATCCCACTTTGCTGACAATGTACTTCAGCCTGTCTAACACTCCCACTTTGCTCACTGTTCTTTGTAAACTTGTTGGCATTTTGAATCAAATAGGAGTTTCAAGAGAAATTTGGTCACCATATTTGCATTTCAGAGTCTAAGTCTTCAAAAGCAACAGATCTGATGCAGTTCACCGCCTTTCATAATCTCAATAATTTCATAAATTTTGGAATTAAAACTTTGAATGGATGGATAAAAAAGACCCTTCTTTTTATTTGTTCAATTTGTTCTAGAAATATCAGAACTAGACACTGCAAATATTAGATGCAGATAACACAGTTTTTACTAAAATGGACTATTCTAGAAACTGGAAAAGGATAGTAAGCAGTCTGTCTGCTTGCTTTTCTTCCATTTGCTTTAAAACACCAGTAAGTTAACAGTAGTGTTAAGGACCCCTTGGGGAGAGTATGGCTAGAAATTATAAATCAATGAATGAAAAGACTAAATTTTGTGCATTTTTTATATCCCTGATGCTTTTTATTTTTAATTTCAGGTGGTAGGGTTGGGGTTACAAGCAAATGGGAGGGTATGCAAACACTATAAAACCAAATCAGGCTGATGTTCTTCATCATAATTATATACCTACAATATCATAAATGTGGTCTCCATTCTTGCATGTAGAGCCAACAATGATACGATAAAGCTTGCCAGTAGCTTTCAGTGGTTCTTCCAGGGTTTTCTTGGGTTCTTCCTCCATCAAATATACTGTTTGCCATGTCTATCATGTGCTAAAAGTGGCATTAAAACCGTAACATATTAGAGTTAGCTCCCTTTATATATGTTCATAGACTGCAGTGTTGATAACACATTATCTCTCAAAATATTGTTAAGTTGAATATAGTGTATGGTAGGTTCAATTTTGAATCCAATTCAACCCATAAAGTTCAAGTGTAATGAAACATCAGACACGCATAGTGGTAATTATCAAGAAAATCAGGATGATTTAGCTGGGTTTTAGTGGCTGCTTTTTTCCCATGCACATGTTGAAATTGAGAGAGATGTGCTCAGAGAGGTACATTTTGTTCAAGTTTTCAATAAAAGGTGGAGGGGTTGCTTATTAAAGCATATGCAACTATCATGTCAAATATGACGCTTGAAGAAAAGAGAATCACATTTACCTATTTTGTGGTACAATTCTGGCATCTGGAGTTCTACTTTCTCTCGTTGGAACAAATGGTATTCTGTTTGTTCTGCTACTGGCGGGATAAGATTAAACTGTCTGGCAACAGAGTAGGCTTCCTGTCAATCAAAGCATTAACAATATGCATGACTGAGAATTCAGGTAAAACTGCATTAAATAGACTCCAAATTGGGGATGAAAATAACTTACAAGATATTAACAGTCATGTTCCTCTGTTTAATAAGCAAATGCCAATATACCTTTAAATGCATGTAATCTATATTATGAATGCTAAGTTTTTTCTGCTCTTCAACTCTTAACAATAAATTGATTAAAACATCAGAAAAATATTTAAGCTATAAGCTATTACTTTTGATGATCATTTTTTGATGTGTATTTTCTATAAAATGACTATATTGTCTGAAGTGCTCCACAGATGCAAGGGAGGTAACCACTCTAATTATTTCTTTTAGGTTATGCTAGTTTTCATAAAATTCCACCTCTTCACAGGTATGTTGTCTGCATGATATTCAATATTTGTAGCCAGATCAATACTGTGATCTTTTTGACCTCTTACAATCCAAATAAAATTCTCTGTCTAGCTTATAGTTTTTTTTAAAGATAAAAACTTATCCTTTGATGTTTAGCAAAGATATTTAGGTAAATACAGTTTATGAAGCTGTTTAATAGCTCTACACCCGCAAACAAAGTGGTATTCCATTTCAATGTCACTATAACAAAACAGACTTTCGTGGTATGGAGAGTGATCGTATCTACACATACTGACCCTAACATTCCGATAATTGCCTCTAAGCTTGCAAAAGAATCTAAGATAAAATGGCTTTTCATAATATCTAGATATGGTTCTTGGCTAAAGTCCAACTTAATTAATTTGTATACTTAATTCAATTCAATTCATTATCTTTGCTTCAACAAATTCTCAACAAGCATAATTATATGAGTATATGATTTCACAAGTCAATATCATACAACCTGATGCTTGTGACCATTGTAGTTGCATAATAAAACAAATTTCTAGAGGTCTACTTAGACATTTTTAGTATTTTTTAACAAGCTTTGTATTGACTTCATAATGTATACTGATATAAGACTTTCTCACCTAATTCACCCACAGCAAAACTGTTTGCTGAAGGTTCTGCAAGTTTCAATATATATTTACAATAATTTGTATGTATTTTCTAAATATCAAACACATCAATGAAGTCCCAAATTTTAGGACAGAACAGACAGTATCTTAGTAAAAAATTGTTAAACATTATGTCTACTGACAATTTTCCAAACCTAATCAACTTGCCTTTATCTGAGAATAATACCTTACTGCTTGTTCCGGCAGGAAGTTTTGGCATTTATACTAAATACCGCTTTTGGAAAGAATAACAGCCCTCGATACTTACATTACGAAGGCACTTTTAACTTGTGATTCCCAAATACCATTTTTTGTGCTTCAAAGGTACCTTCCTTTACATAAAACAATAGCATTTGTTTTGTCCAAAAAAACTTAAGTCTCCATTCATCACAATAAGATTCAGGTCAATTAAGTAAATGCTGCATTTCAGATGGTGTTTCAGCAAGAATAACTAAATAACAGCATATAGCAAAAACAAACAGTATTAATGTCATTTTGTACTTTGAAAGTCATATAAAAATACAGAAGAGTAATGGTGACAGAAAGGAACCTTGACATACACCAAAAGGGCAAATGAAGGCATCTGTTTGTCTTTTTGTGGTCCTAACACAAGTTTTTATATCTATACTGCTTTAATTATATTTACCACATTACTGTTCATTTCAATTTTTGACATTTCTGCCATACAACATATCTATTTAATCTAACAAATGTCTTCTCAAAATATATGAATGTACAACAGAATCTACCACTGCATTTTCAAAGATATTTCCACATGAGTGCATGTAAAACAAATATCTTATCTATATTGCTATATTCTTCTCTGAAACTTGTAGATCACCATGTAAAAATTGGGTTCAGATAATTCTATAATCCTCTTGTTTAAGATCGAAGTGAAAACCTTATTTAGTACAGGTAGCAGACTAATCCTTCTATAATTATTTGGGCTACATTTGTCTCTATTTCTATGCAGAGGTATAAGTATTTTTATACACCAATCCTTTGGAAAGTAAGACACTTGAAATGAAGCATATTTACAGGAATATAAAAAGAAATACGAAACAGAGTTTTAAATCACAACGTTAAGAGGGAGTGAGGTAGTGGGTTATGTGCAGTGAAGCACTGAAGGATAATGAGCTGCAGCTAAAAGTTAATTTCATTATTTTCAATTAGCCACAATTGGGACACGATGTAAAATAAATGGTGAAAATGACAGAGAGACAGTGGGAACAAATAGTGAAAAGAGATGGATTACAGAAGGGAGCTAAACAAGTGCGTGTGCAGTTTCATTATTGCAGAGTATAAAATCATTTTAGTTATCACCTAAACAGCAACTGAAAATATGATTTACAGAATCCTCACATTCCTGAGAGAGAGAGAGAGAGAGAGAGAGAGAGAGAGAGAGAGAGAGAGAGAGATGCTGAACTGTTAAAGATAGATGGCTACAGCAGCATATGAATTCGAGGGTAAATTTGGCATGCTAGCCCACCCCCTCCAAATATATAATCATACATGTGATTCTTCTAGTGGTAATCCCTACTACCTCCCAAATCCAGCCCTCCCCAAGATGAAAATTTGTCTTTTTTGTCTATAAAATATAGACAAGGGCAATAAATCTTGCCCATTACCTACCCTTGCTGCGTTCTGGTGGTGTTCATAAGTAGGTTGTGCTCATGTCAATTGAGTGACTGAGACTGGGCCCACCAGATCCAGTGTGACATTCTGAAGTGAAGATTCAAAAATAAAAACTGAAGAAGGTTGACTGTGCATGCCAAACAACTGCCTCAGTGATATCTTTGATACAGAAATTATGGTCAAAGGCAATGCTCTTATTTCATGAGCAGAGATCTTCCCGAGACAATTCTGTTCTTGCAATTTGTCAGCATATGCCATACATATTACCTACTTCAGTCACAATGAAAGTGTTTGAGGGGTTTTGCTCTCCTTCACATGTTTAACTTGGAGAAAGAGGCATCTTTGAGCTCCAAGAACTGGTTAACAGTCTGCTTCAGATAACCACACATACCAGGTCCTATTTGAAAGTCTCTTGGGATGTGTCAGCAAAAGAGAGAGGATGCATGATGACTTTTGATTGCACACTGACTTTGCACCAGTTCCTGAAAACATGGCACTTCCCTTCATAAGCCTTTAAAGTGGAGGGCCTTCTAGCTGTTGTGATTCTTTTCATGTCTGAAGGTTTTAATTGTTTTTGTTAAAAGGCTCTCCAGAAAAGAGCCAAGCGTGAAGGAGAATACATTCTGGACAATGATGGAACATGTGGGTTTGAGGCTGTTTGAAAGATTCTGCCTGGTTGGGATCTTCCTGGGTAAATCTATCACTAGATCAAGAAAGTCATTGATCCAGGATTTGTCCTTGTGGAGAAGGACAATCAGAATCATTTTGCTCTTCTGGCATCTCAATTTCTGTATGACCTTTAAAACTAAGATTGTTGGAGGATAGGAAAGGGCCCACAGACCATCCAAACTGAGAGAAGAAGCATCAACAAGTCAAGCCAGTGATCTGGTACCAGGAAAATGAAGGATGGAAATTTGAGATTCCACTTGGTTGCAGAAAGACTTTTCATCGGACGCCCCCACTGCAGGCAAAGCTGATGACAGACCAACTGATGTAAGGACCATTCTGAATGGAGAATATGTCCTCTCCTTGACAGGGAATCAACCAAGACATCGAGTCTGCCAGGAATATATCTGCTCTGGTTGTCGATGTCACATTGTGTGTACCAATGGCAAAATTCCCAGACCAAAATGCAGAGTTCAAGTGATTTGGTACTGCTCTGTTTGAGAAGGAATGTCAACACCACCAAGTTGTCTGATATGATGATCTCCACTTGCTCTGAAGATGGCTGCACCAAAATTAAAAGCTTGCATCTCCAAGAGATTGACGTAGAGACTTGTGTCATCTGGACCCCGCTGGTCACTGACAGTGTCAAAGTCCAATCACCGATTGGTTGCTCAACCAGGTGTTGGTGTCTGTACACATGGACACATCTGTGTGTGGCTACTCAAGAGATATTTGTACAACAACCTTGGTTGCATCAATGGTCCAGGAATGATACTCACTTTTTACACTTCTCCTGTAATTGAATGGCATGCAAGTGTGATGCCCTTGAGACAGCAAGGTCACCTGCAACAGGCACGTGTAGTGGCAACCTAGTGGGATAAGATCCACCACTGTCTCAAGAACCAACTGAAGAGTTGCAGGAACTCCGAGATTGTGATCCATTTTGTGTTGGAAATGGATTCTGTGAAGATGATGATTCAGACCACACGATGGTGGAGAATACATACTAGGGTGAGGTGAGTGAGAAATAATAAGACCCTCTGAGACAATATGGATCATCCAGCTGAGTCAGATGCCTACAGGATAGTTGTCTGTGATGGTCAGAGACACAAGTCAACAGCAAGAGAGAGGAGGCAGTGGGGGGGGGGGTTAGAACAATTTTGTTTCTTATCCCTTTGATAGGACTGTCTCAGAAAATATTACCCGATTGTCTTCATGCACAAGATTGGGATCACAGCTAGCTTCTGGAATGAGCAGCAAACAATCTTGTTTCTTCTTGTCTCCAGTCATCACTTCAATGAGGGTGAATTGGAGATGATGTATAAGGTGATGCTTGCTGCAAAGAGAGATAAAGGGGCAGTTCTTGGGTTGCCTGCCTCCACAAGTTCTGTAACTTGCCACCAAACAGCAGCGTCAATCCAAAGAGAGGCTTGCAGGATCAGGGAGGGATGTGCACTGACTGCCTTGTTTGCAAGCCTGAAAAATCACTAGATACGCCTAAACTATCAATGAAGGCAGGGCCACTACATTGCAAATGAGCTTTGAGGTCGTGTTCAGAATATCTCCACCCACTGTATAGAAGCAGGCAAAGTAAGACTTACTGCAGCATAGTTCTTGTCTAATGCTGGGGGATCTGTAATGAAGGCATCAGTATGGGTCTTATACCAGTCAGACTGCAATGAACACTGGAAGCTGACTGTCAAAATAAAAAAAGGCATTGAAACTGCCAAGGTCACTGGTCTTGGCAGATAGACTCTCAGCAAATTCCAAGATTTTTCCCAATTGTGGGAAAGATAGGAGGAGGGGAAGATTTCATCTTTGTCAAAAAACAACTGAGGCCATAACCCTTTTATGCTGGTGTAGAAGTGGGGTGGTGGAGTTCAGCAACACCCCATAAATTTAACTGTCACCTTAAAATTATACTCAATCTGCCCTATTGCATGAACAGAGCTTGAACACCAGGTTTATCCCCACATTCACTGTGCATGTCATCTTTGTTGTGATCAAAATTTATATCCATATAATACATTCCCAGAGGCATTGATAAAGCATAGCTGACATCTCTAATACTCTCAATGTATCATCCATGAGGTTAAGACGTGAGTAAATGGCTAGCTGTATCCACAGGATGTAGTCACCAAATCAGTACTGACAACTTGTCAAAAATAAAAACAGCCAGTATGAGGGTTATGCATATGGATGGCAATGCAGATGGCTGAACTGCCAGAGTAATGGTAATGTTAGACAGATGAAAGGATCTATCAATAAAATCCTGTTAATATTAGTGTTCCATGGCTCAACTTGTCGAAGCATTGGATATGTATAAGAAACCATATCATCACTGAACAGTATGGATCAAGAGCCAGATGGCTGGACTGTACATATGGCAGTCAAGATGGCATCAAAACTGAGGTGCAGCTGAATGATATGAATCGAGAGTCAGATGGCTGGATTGTACAGTTGGCAACCAAGAGGCATCTGAACTGAGGTGTGGTCAGACAGTACAGATCAAGAGAGACGCATGCTATACCAGGGGTGATAAATGAATAGTGTGCACATTAACGTGAACTTCAATAAGTTCAAATACAATGTAGCCATGTGGTCATAGAGCAGAAACTAAGTTAAAATTGGTGAAAAAAATTCATATAATAATGGTCAAAATTAAATTAAAAAAATAAATCTCAAAATGACAAAATCTTCCATGTATGGAATGAAAATAGCAGAATACCCACTTGGTTTTTGGGGGTGAAGTGAACATTTTTTCATTTCACAAATAGAAACTTAAACGAGCATAACCTTTGGTAAGCAAGGGGAGGTAATGGGCAAGAGTTATTGCCCTTTTTCTATATTTTTATAGACAGAAAAGTTGAATTTTTGTCTTTGGGATGAAGGGATTTGGAAATAGTAGGGCTTATAATCTTCACATTAATGTGATCTGGGAGTGCAATCAAAGGAAACATTAAAGTCTGAACTTCTCTGTATGCTGAGCTTGGTTGTTTCTATCTGTGCCACATTCTAATGCTGATAAAGGGTTCACCTGCCACCAAATATACTAGCCACCATGTATAGCCTATCATGTACTGAAAAATGGCATTAAACCCATACCAAACAACTATCAAATAGCACGGGATTGTATCATTCAATGTTGGGATTCACTGTTTATTTAGAAACTGACTCCAATGCAAACAAAAACACTAGTAGAAATCTTCATTAAGTTACATCCCTTTTCAAATTTTGACTGGCCTTTCAAGGTCAAAAGGCCTCAAGAGCCAAATAAAGAAATTTTCTTATTATCTGAAGAAGAATAAACAAATATTTTTAGTAACAGACAAAAACAGTATGCCACAGACTCTGAGGTATTAAAGCTCTCCAAACCAAAATATAATAAGTGCTGAATTTTATTATATTTTTATATTAAACATGGAATGACTATCCTTTTCAATGTGTTAAAAATCAATTACAATTTTAAAAATATATTTTACAGAACTCTTTTCAAATGGATAATCAGTCATTTAAAATGTTAAAATAATCAATCATGTTTCATTAATTTCAAAGAAAGCTATAAAAAGTAAAGTTGCAACAGGTTTCAAAAACAAATTCTCCAAAATAAAGCGCTACTGTACAGCCTTTAAAAAACAACAGTCACCGACATATACGTTTCAAAGTAGAATGTTAAATGTGAATGCAGGAGTCACAAAACAGTACAAAGTGGAGATGGGTGCTAAGAATGACCTGATTAGTTGAAGCAAGCACTTTAAGATATTTCTTTTACAGTTTGGAATGCAAACTAATTTTAATACTGCAGGATTAGAAAAGGAAACAAGGAAAAAGGAACAAAAATTGCAAGAAGATTAATTTGCTTGGAAATTCTCAGGCAACTCATATTTAGCCCCATCTTCTGTGTGCTGAATTCATCTTGTAGACTTAGCAGGTTACTGGGGTCAACTGTTCATTAAGCTGGTAGTTGAAAACAAATACCTGCAGAGATGTTGAAGGTTACTGTGTTGTGTAAAGATACTGTTCCCTCATTATATCTAGATTTTCTTTCATTATGTATATGATAATTCATATATCATAAAACCAGTTCAGTCAGTATAGATATAAGGTTGTATTAGTATCTAGAATACATCATGTATATCAAACATTCAAAAGCTGGAAATATCAGGGAAGGGAGGGGAGGAAGTAGATGGGATGACAAAAATTTCAATGACCACTTAAGTAAAAAATTCACAATGAACCTTTCAAACATTAATTATAATTAATTCTGATATGACAAATATATGTATGTAAATATTAGTGGAAACAATTTTTTAAAAAATTGAAACAACATCTAAATGTACTTCTGAACAATTATGTTTAGTGCAAAATACATAATCAGGTGCAATTTTTACTACAAAACAAAAGTAATAAGAATCCTGTGATTGGGAAAAAGTTGTCAAAGTGTGGTCAGACTACAACTTATTGGTCCCATCCAGTAAAATCAAGCTCCAAGATTTACCATGATTTCTGCAGGATTCCATCTTGAGGTTCCCCAGTACAACGCCCAACCTTGGTTTATCACATGAGTAAAGGCACGCACAGTCTCTGAAAAGGACGAAAAATAAATTAAAAGGACTGTTCATGTGTTTTTAAAAATTTTGACACAGAAAGTCTGATGATAAACCCAATTTCATGACATAGGTTGCTAATGAAGAAAATGAAAAATCATCTCAATCAAACCAAAGAAGTAACCTACATTAATCTCAAATGATGGGTAACTGAATGTTGATGTACATTTATTAGCTCTGGACGCATTCTGGAAGGAAGTAAACAAGATCGATATCCAGTATTTGTTGCCTTGACATAAACTAGCATTTGCTGGTTGTATACTGCATATGATCTGTATGCTATCTTCATTATCAATATGACATGCATACATAGTGGTTATGTTTTTCCACTGAAATTGCTATTTCTCAGGTAATAAAATCTACTTATAAGTTTGTGATCACAGTTCTAGCATCTAATTTATCTTCTAGGGTACAAGCACTGATTTCTTAATTTCTTCACCTGGGGCAACCTCACATGCACCAATATTTACATTTGGCACAAGTCATGACAAAAGTAGGCGGAACTTCGCTATAGTGGACTTTACAAAACAGTAATTAACCTAAATTACATAATCTTCTACGATGTATGTAAATATAGGTCATTGCCTAATTAGAATTCTATGTAAAAATTCAACAAAATACATATTCAGTTCCTTTAATTGATCATGGTATTTTCCAGCAAAATTAGTCAAATCTGCAGAGTTATAAATAGACTCTTATAGCAACCACCTGTTTATACGTACATTGGGAGTTTGAGAATATATCACCTTTGCAATGTATTATCAATACATTCAGCATGACACTGGCAAAACAACATAGATTTCTAATATTGTAAGATTTAAGTAGCACAACAATCCACATAAATGCATTTCCAATTTACTGCAATAAAATGCACTAATAAAGAGTAGCATGTTTACTATAATCAGCTGTACCCTCAGCGTTAGTACGCTGTACATTTCATTTGACACATATATTTGTTAGACATAATAGCAACAGCCTAAAGGCAATAATCAATGTGAAAAAAACCCAACAAACAACTGAATTTCCACAAGCTCTAAACTTGGCCTTGGCACTTACCCAGGCATTTGTCTCCATCACGCTTTGTTGAAAAAGATAACAAACACTGTTACCTGTTTATTATTATTATTGTTGTGCCAAAATCATACAAAAAGAGGCCATATTGAGAAACAACTTTTTGTTTACAATAACATCATTAGCAGACACTTCCAAAATAGCGATTTAGTCTCAAGTAAATAAGTACTGTGTAATTCCAATGAATAATTTAAACAAATAAATCCTCTTAAATTAAAACTGAACACAACTAACAAGCAGGATATATATATATATATATATATATATATATATATATATATAGATATTTATACCACATACATTAAAAATTAATATGCATTTAAAGTGTTGGTATAAAGCAATTTGATATACCAATACTATTGGTATATCAAATTGTGATCCACCCATGGCGCAATAATACGCATATATAAACATTCTCGCGAGCGTCTGCAGTTGATTCTAGATCAATGATCAATTTCCACAAATTAGTCACTAGTGACGTATGAAAAATAATGATGAAAAGTATTAATAATCCCCGTTTTCTAAATTAATTTAATATGGTACACATTTTCATCACAATCCTTTCTGCTTTCTGTTCTCCCTCCCCTCTCAAGCATAACGGACAAACTGCGCAGAAATGTGGAATGAGAGAGAAAAGGAATTTGGGCTGGATTAAAACCTTGAAATAGAAATTACACCAAGTAACCTACAAGAATATGGTTCGTCGTAATGATACGTGTGCACTTTCCTTGGGATTTATCAACAGTGTTTATCAATGATACAATGTTGCAAACCAGTAAATTCCTCCGTTACGTGGCACACATACTGTGATATATTTAATGTTATGTGGTTTTTTTTTTGGTTTTTTTTTCTTAAACATACCATGATGTTCTAAAAAATCGATTATTATTATTTAAATATTAAAATGTCCAAAGGTCTCTCTCTCTATCTCTCTTGACCATCGTAGCAGGATACGGGCTAAAGTCTATGAAATGGCCAACGTAGAGGATTTTCTGACAATATCTCTGGACTTATGAATGATGGTAAAAGTTAAGTCAAACTGACCAAAGGATGAGAGAGAGAGAGAGAGAGAGAGAGAGAGAGAGAGAGAGAGAGAGAGAGAGAGAGAGAGAGAGAGAGAGAGAGAGTGTGTTTGTGGGTCGGTTGTACTGTTGCTAAAGCAGAATAATGACTTAGATCAACTGTAAATATATTAAAATATTTTTAATTACCTCTTGTTGGTTCGTCAGTTGGCTTAGTTTCTATTCCACATTAATTTCCATGCGCCTGAAGGTGAATGGCATTGCGTTCATTTGAATGGTGTAGCTATCCAAGTGTTGCTACTGCGCTACTTTTATTATTAAAACCATCTTTCATGTTTAAATCATAAGTGTGTATTATATTAATTTAATCAATGTGGAGAAAAATAGAAACCAAGAAAAGAAAACAATCAACTTATCAATAAGCAGAGGTGATTGTAAATAGCCACTACGGCAGAGAACTACATTTTGTAGCGGACACACTCTGGGATGTGAGGAGTTAATTCACTATGTCAATACACGGCTGCCTGTAGTAAATCTGAACTCCGTTCAAAGGGCAAATATATGTATTTGTATGTGATATAAATAAAATATATGTACAGTATGTACGCTGTATCAATGATATACCACTCGTTTGAATGAAAAATTTATACATCTCGTGGTATATCATTGATACATATACATATATTCTATATATATATATACACACATATACACACACACACACACACACAGAGTAAGTATTCAACTGCTATATCAAGGATACTTTTCAAAACTAACCTATATGTTCCTGTATACTGAAACTTTTTATTTCACATCCCTTTTGACTATGATCTTGTTTTCAATTGTAGAACAATGTTTGGAAATATTTCTTTCATCACATAAGAGTATTAAAATTAAATGCAAATGGTACTCGCCAACCAGAACACATATTTAAAGACCTTTCAAAGAATTTGTTCGTCCCTGATTTTTCTGACAAACTTTCCACAGCTTAAAGAAGTGATAATGACAACATCAATTCAATACATTAAGAAATTACAGAAATTTAACCATGCTGGAAACAAACAGAAAAACTGTTACACATTTAATTCTTTTCTGTGTGATTTTCTACTACATTCTCTGCCCCCAGAAACTTTTGTTATAGGGCTCAGAGTAAATCCTTCATTTCCAACAAGTCAGTGGCTGCATTTTCTAGTTCATCATTATTTTTCTCAAAAACATTCATGTTTCTGGACAATCTGTAAAAGTTCACTGAATTTTTAAACAACAGCTAACTCAACTTCTTTGCTATGAGCAACTGGGTGACATAGCAAGCTAACAGCCTTCAGTGTTTGTGTGAGCAACAATAGCAGACTGCAGGAGATTTTTGCAATACATTAAACAAGATTCCCATCAAAGGGATCTACATTATGATGGTCAAAAAGAATTTCCACAAATCCAAGATGAAATTATTTCTTCATTTTAACTGTTAAGTGCTGAAACCATCTTTAATATTATTAAGTGATAAAAATATTTTCAAATTGGTTGCTGTGATAGCCATATTGGATCTAAGACTGGTTCCATTTTCATTTTAGGCCAAAATGAAATCATTGGAAGTCATTTGGAAAACCCATGTCAATGTGACAATCCACAGAGAAGTAGTAGTGATAAAAAGATTTTTTAAGTGGTTGTCATGGCAGCCATACTGGATGTAAGCTTAGAACCATTATCATTTAGGACCAACCTGAGATCATAATATGTCTTCTGGTAAAATCCCCATGTTGACAAGATTATTCATCAAGGTGGAGTAACAACTGTTATCCATATACATATTTTTGTAATTTTTGTTCATGACTGTAAATTGTAGTGATTAACTATAAAGAAGATATTACATAGCTAATTTTTGTACACAGGTATACATTCTATTTTAAGATATTAAGAATACCTGTAGATTGCATAGGATGTATAAACACTGGTTTTTACAATTGTTAATAATAATATTAATAATAAACTTGTTTGCTAGTTTGGGTTTTTTTCCCATCGGGTTGGTCGATCAGGTGGGTTCTTAAAAAGCTTGTAAAGTAGCAAGAAACAATCATCACTCTATTCAAATCAAAAATGAAATTAAGGTATGACAAAACTACAAGGGAAAGAAGCTTTCAGCTTGGTGATAAAATTCTGGCTCTCTTGCCCATACCTCAAAGTCCGCTTCAGGCTAGGTATTATGGTCCTTATACAGTTAAAAAGAACGCAAGCGACTTGAAGTGACATCAACACTTCTGGGGGGTGGAAATATAAAAAGCTCTTCCATATAAATATGTTATAGGAGTAGTTGACAGACATAGCCATGTTAATTATTCAGTCAGTTTAGTTATATGTGGTCAATTTAAATGATGGTGTGCAACCAGATTGTAGTGACTTTGGTTTAACCAGTATTCAAAATTTGGAAATATTAGAGAATCTGTATCAGAAACTTTCACACCTACAGTCACAAGAAAGAATGAATTAAAGCAGGTATTATCTGAATGTGAGCACTGGTTTCCCGATGTTCCAACCTAAAAAAACAAAATCTACAATGATGTCGAAATTATAGATTCTACTCCTGTGAAACAACATCCTTACAGGATGAATCCTCTCGAGCAGGAATGGTATAAATGGTTGTGATGCATACATCAATGATGTCATTATATTTAGCAATACTTGGAAAAAAACACCTGGA
This sequence comes from Megalonaias nervosa, assembly GCA_016617855.1. Lineage (NCBI taxonomy): Eukaryota > Metazoa > Mollusca > Bivalvia > Unionida > Unionidae > Megalonaias > Megalonaias nervosa. The sequence continues at coordinate 90,147 of JAECUM010001931.1, read as the reverse complement.
AACTATCCAGAAATTCTTCATTCAACAGAGGCAAACTTGACAATTAATTTAACTAAAAGTGAATTTTGCTGAGCTTGTATTACATTTTTAGGACATATTGTGGGACATGGTCATGTTAAGCCAGTTAAGTTTAAAGCTATCTCTGTATTCCCAGTGACTCTCAGTAAAATGCAGTTGATGTGATTTTTGGGTATGGACAGGATATTATTGAAAATTTTACTCAAATTTTTCTATAACTGCTGTAAGTTTGTCATAAATTTTCATCTTTTAACTTGATAATGAAATTATTTGTTGACTTTTACAAAAACTTGTTGGTTTAGCTTTTTCCTGTTACTAAGTTTACTGCCATAGAGTCATAACACAATAACAAGATTTTCCTCAGATCAGCAACATACGCCTTTAGGACTAACATAAGATCACAAGTCTTCTGGTAAAATCTTCATGTTGATATGACTTACTGTCTAGCAGGAGTAACATTATATCAAGATTTCCAAGACAGCTGTCACACTGGATTTCAGATCTGCACCTTTTTAATTTAAGACCACTACACATAAAAAGAAATACTTTGGTAAAAAAAACCTAAGTTGATATTACTTTCAATTCAGGAGAAGCAGCTATAAGATTTTCAAGATGGCCACCATGATGGTTATATTGGATGCCAGATTTTTATCTAGGACCAACTAAACATTTTAAGAAACTTTAAGTGAAAATCCCATATCGCTAAGATTTTCTGCTCAGAAGACATAGCAATAACAATGTTTTCAAAACAGCCACTGTAAAGACCATAGTGGATTCCCAAGTGGCACCATTATCATTTAAGGCCAACTAGACCATGGGATGAATGTGTGTATAAAGTTGCATGGCAATCATCCCTGTAGATTAGGAGAAGTAGAGATAACAAAACTGTGTTAAGGTGATAGAAGAATAATGGTCAACAGGCCATCCCAAAAGACTGTCTGGTCTATGACAGTAGAGCTAACCAAAAGCCGTGATGCCGGTTTGGTAAACTTGTCACAGAATACCCAATGCCAGACTTGTTACAGATAGGGTGCAGGGTTTGAATCCTACCATCAGACCAGACTGGGTCAGCTACCATGGTGTGTTACTGAGCAAGGCACTCGACTCCAATTGCTTTGGCACTAAATAACCTACTTGTGTTGCGGTGCCGTAGAGCACCAAAACACAAATACACTAAGGTGAGTTACAAAGTCTGTTAAAGAAAACCCCATGTCTATATGACCATCTCTTAAGAAGAAGTGGCTGTTAACTTGATTTTCAAAATAACTATCAAGGTGGCCATATTGAATGATTAACTGGCACCATTTTCATTTAGGCCCACCTATATATCATAAGATGTAATTTAGTGAAACCACAATGATGCTTCAACTTATTTAAATTTACAAAATGAAAATGTTAACTTTTACTCTGCTTAACGGGATATGTTGGTATGATAAATACTTGCTACAAATTTTTTTTAGTTTTGACAACCCTGCAAAAGTTACATATCTTTGTATTAAAAGGATTCTTATTTTTTCAACCCCACTTATGTTTGGTAGGTGTTGCAAAATATAATTGCAATGTAATCTGACTATGGAGTTTTAGAAAATTCACTGCAAAGATGAGATGAGTTACGAGTGGTATAGAAGCTTACTATTAATCAGTTTTAACTATGTTCCTAGTGTGAATTACCAAATGATAAGATTTAACACAATGCATTTTCTTTACCATTTCGTATCAAAAGAGAGATAAGCTTTATATTTTTCTTTTAAAACTTTCTGAAATTACATGTCACAAACAACTCTATCACATACTGGCACAATCTGACACTTGACCGGTCTTTATACCTTCATTGAAAAAATGATACTGAGATGGAGCTGAATATGGAGTAACCAGTCTTGCAGGTACTTGACCAATCTGATCACATGAACACTTGGACTGAATATACATACATGTATATGCTTTTGATGAAGGGTGCATGTGTTATTGAAGTCACTGCTAAAGAACAACTTTGGGGGACCAAATAAATGCCCATGTTATTTTGGCAGCAATATCAAATAATTGTAGAACACTGATTGAGACTGACATTAGCTTAGTATTTATACTGAATGACCAGTGCTTCAAAGGTCACCAGTTTTCTTTGACGTTTCAGCAAAGCTATTTTTTCTGGGGTACATTAAAAAAAAGTTAGCTATCATTTGGCTGATTCTAGCCATTCTTGTTCCCGCCTTGCAAGGTTGGTCAATTGTAGCTAGTCCAGTAGCATGACTATTTGAGTGTATTGCAGCATAGAGTGCTCAAGCCAGATGTCAGCATAAGCGGATTACGATAAAACAATGTGCTGTTAAGACTGTTTGTCAATATGAACAAAGGATTTATTTATGTAACAATAAACATATTCCAGTACATTTTATATCCAAGTTTTTGGCTTCCTTTCAAGATGCCTTTGAATTTCTCCACTTCAAACTCAAGAATGTATATACAAGTTTAAACAGTCAAAAATGTTATCACAAAACAAAATTACTTAATGGCATAATTTTGCCACCAATAAGGAAAAAAATTGCAATTTGTGACATTGGTGAAGACCAGTGTAATCCCTGAATACACTTTTTATGTTATTTTTTTCTCCATACTTTTAAGAAGAAAAATATATTTTTTCAAGTACTAGAAAAAAATATGCACATGATATTTCAGAAGCAATGCCATCATCTTAGTTTAGAATTCATAAACAATCTCTTCCCCAAAATGAAGTTAAACTTTTTACAGGCCATTTTTTTGTACCTTTAAAAAGATATTTTTTTCATGTATGAGAAAATTACATGTTTATAAAATTTCGGGAGCCACTCCACAATCGTGTTACATCCAAATTCATGTTATTATAGAGTGTGCTATAGCAGGGTCAAACTGTATTTTCAAGATGGCAACAAAAGCGGTGGGGGGAGCACCATTTTCATATTAGATGCCCAAGGATACCATTTTCATTTAGAACCAACTAGACTTTGGAATTAATGTTTTGGAAACATTTTCATGGCAATCCTCCTGCTAGTTTAGAAAGAGTAAATATAACATACTTGCACTGACATACAGATGTCTGATTACAGACCATCACATAAATTCTTCTTGGTCATGACCCAAACACCTAACAGACTGATGTATTCAGGGACCATTTTATTATTATTTTTAAATTCAGATTCCTGAATTGTCAGATGTGTGTGTGATTTTGATTTTTAATGTAGCTTTAAAAATGTTTCAATCATCTCACTATGATGTCTGCAGTGTGACAGTTTATAGTTATGTCTAGCACTGGGGCATCATGCTGCAGACATGTAACATCATGTCCCACCCAGTCACATTATCCTGACACCAGGCTGACCAGTCCAAACACTAACCTGTTAATGCTGAGTGCCAAGCGAGGCAGCTGCTAGTATCATTTTTATAAGTCTTTGGTATGACTTGGCCGGGGTTCAAACCCATGACCTCCACATCCGAGACGGACGCTCTAACCACTAGAACAGTCGAATTGTCAGATAAATTAAGCAGTGATCACATGTCAGTATGGAAATTTTAGTATATAGTCACACTGCCAAGTTCAAAGTTTGCTCTAATCTTTTTCCATTTTGGTGAAAACTTGGTAATATATAACTGAACTGACCCAAAGAATCATATATTATCAATTATATTATTAAAAGTTTTTCAACTAAACTACTAAAATTTTAAAATGATTTCACACTGCATCAGTGGGATACAAAATATATGTTTACAAATGGCAGACAAGCTGTTACATCCAACAGAGGGGCCCCAAGTGGCAGAGTGGTCTCAAGTACTCACCATTATGGATCACTGCCATCTCACCTCTGTCTGCATGGGTTCGAGTCTCGGGTTTGGCTAATGTGGGTATGTGAGAAAGCTTGCCATTAGCTTCTCATGGGTCGGTGGTTCTTTCTGGGTTTTCCCGGATTCTTCCTCCGCCATTTATACTGGCTGCCATGTAAAGCCTATCTTGTGCTGATAAATGGCAATAAACCCTTCAACAACAACGTCCAACAGATAAGTGCAGATTACCTGTGTAGTTGCTTTAATCATGTGACTAAACTAATTATTTACTTCATATTTATTTTTGGGGATCATTTTGTCAGTTGCGTAAGTTAAAGTTGTTCAGATAAAAACTTTATTTTTGTAGTAAAGAGTATTTTAATTGGGTTTGTCATTGAAGGCCTTCAAAGTCAGCAATGAATAGTAAAGGGCCTGTCATTATGCAGGAAATGGGATGGATTAAAAAAGCTTAATTGCTCAAAAAAGGGTCTGACACTGAAAGGCATCATAGCACAGTAAAGGACTTGGGCACTGAAAAGTATTATTGCACAGTAAAGGGCCTGGGCACTGAAAGCATCACTGCACAGTAATAGGGCCTGGGCACTGAAAAGTTTCATTGCACAGTAAGGGCTGTCCTATTTAAACATGCATGGTACCCAGGGAAGGCAGTTTTTAAAGAAATATATGCCAGGGTACATTGATTTCACAAAGTTATATTAAAATTATAAGAAAATTCTAAACTGCATCTATGGGTGAGTACCATACTTTTAAAGTACCTTCCCTGGGTCCCATGTATGTTTTAATGGAACAGCCCTAATGGGCCTGGGCACTGAAAAGTATCATTGCACAGTAAAGGGCCTGGACACTGAAAGCATCACTGCACAGTAAAGGGCCTGGGCACTGAAAAGTATCATTGCATAGTAATAGGCCTGGGCACTAACATGTATCATTGCACAGGAAAGGGTCTGATGCTGAAAATTTCTATTACACAATAAAGGGTTTGACAATGAAAAATACCATTGCACAGTAAAGGTGTGACGCTGAAAGGCTGAAAGGTATCATTACAGTTAAGGGCCTGGTGTCAAAAAAGCATCATTGTGCAGTAAATGACCTGGCACTGAAAAGAGTCATTTCAGAGTAAAGGATGTGGCATCAAAAAGGCATCATTGTGCAGCAAATGGCCTTGCACTGAAAAGTGTCATTTCAGAGTAAAACATGTGGCATCAAAAAGCACCCTGCGCAGTAAAGGGTCTAACATCAAAAGCAGCAATACACAGTATTGGACCTACCATTGTTAGGCAATAGTGCACTTAAAAGGGCCTCACTTAAAAAAAGCATCACTGCACAGTAAAGATTAAGAAAGCTCCACTTAATTATGAACCAGGAAAAGCTTACAAATAAACAAGTATTTCTACTCATGGGAACAAGAATTTATGTACACCTGACTACTTTGTTACTGTCTCTCTGTATAATAATGGCCACTGAAAGGACAAAAGGACACAATATAAGGTGCTACATGTTGCATATTCAAAACTATAATAATACCTGAACATTCTAAGTGACAAGAATATATTGTAATTCTTATAAAAAGAAACCCAAAATATTCTTTAGCATGTACCTTCCATGGGTGTATGAGAATCTGCTTTGTTGGCAAATACAATATCCACATAATCCAACTGCAGTCTCTCCAGTGACCCCTTCAGTCCTGAAAATAATACATATAATAAGGAGAGCATAACAAGAGAAAAATACTTAGTATAACATGAGAAATACAATTTCCAATGGGTGTCATTTCAAAGGGCCCTGCTCATTAAGGTGTAGTCACAAGGGCCCAAATAAACACATGTTAAAACAAGAGTGGCTGTGTTAGGGTGAACAATCAGGGGCTATAGCTTCACTTAAATCGGATGTAGCATGCTGACAAAGAAGCCCATTAGAACATGTCAATATTCAACTTCAAACCAAATTTCTTTCATATCCAATTGTAAACCAAAAAAATTAATGTATGGAAATAACTGTGTGTGTGTGTGTGTGTGTGTGTGTGTGTGTGTGTTTTAGACAACCAGGGGCCATAACTCTACTAAATGGTCACAAATTGGAATGGTGGCATAAATCTCATATAAACTTTCATCCATATAAAGCTGCATAATAAATCTAGTTAAAATTTTTAAAACATTCAGATGAAATTTCTGGTATAAGAGAGACAAACAGGGACAACAACTTGACAAAATACAGAACTTGACAAAATATAGACTAATGCTGAGAAATCTAACTCATAAAAAATTTAACCAACAGTAAAGCTGCACATTCAGTTTTGTTCTCATTCAATAATACCATATAAAGTTATGGTTCAGAAAACCAAAGTGTGAAAAGACTGACAATAAGGGGCCATAACTCTACGAATGTTGCTGCAAATGCTGACATTTAAATTTATCGAAGATGTGACTGATACATGGCTGTATGCCAAACTTGTTTCACTTAATTATTTCATCCTTATTCTACAAACAAATGAGTTCTTTAGACAAAACATTTTTATATATAAATTAAAAAATGCACCTGAAAATCATTGTTTAATGAAAAATTATACACTAACCATTTAGTGCAAATTTAATCTTTTTAAATACTTTTAGTTAAATATTCATCATTTTGGTAATTTAAAATTGCTGTATTCGTACTGATTAGCTAAATCTTCATGATATGTGACCAGGATGCAAAAATTTCAAAATTTAAACCAATATAAGATTTCCCCCTTGTATCAAATGATGTATGTCCTTGCAGCTTCTTGATAAATATAGAATGAAATGAATAAAGCATAAAGACTTTGGCTGAATGCAGCCATTGGTAAGCTGGATAATATGAAACTGAAAAATAACTCTTTCCTTGAAATTAAATTAGACTTCTTGTTTGATGAAGTTTTTCTGCAACATAAGCTTAAAAAGCTATCTTATTTCTGCCCCCTCCCTTTTCTACTGCTTTATTTTTAGATGAAAATTATTGTAAATATGAGGGGAAAATATGTACTTAAACATCACTGGCCAAGGTATAGGATACTGAACAATTACCAAGATCAGTATTTATTCTCGAAAATAATTACATTCATCATACAAGACCTAGTCTGAAATACCTTCAACGATATGCTTTCTTGACAGACCTTTCTCTGTTTCTGCTCTGAAAAAAAATCATCAGAATTTAAAGAAGCATCATTAATAAACATTCTCCTTTTGAAGGACACTGCTTACATTTCCTTCAATAAATATGACACTAAGGAACTAGAAAATTACTGTACATCATGTCCAATCATTGAACCATGGCACTATATTGACAATATATTGGACATTCAGCATGCCAGAGTCTAAATAACTTCATGTAACAGGAATACCTTGTACATTAGAAACCCACTCCATGTTTAATAGTCCTCTATGCAGGTACCATCTGTAGATTTCCAAATAATGAATTGCAATGAACTTGACCTTTGGAAAGAAAATGTGGCTAGATATACAAATAGTTCTAATTAGACTTACAATGGCATGACCTTTAGACAACAAAATCTATTGATTTCTTTCTTGCCACAAGTGCAAGTCATCTATGAGAACTGGTCAAGAACATAATCAAGAACAAAAGTTACCATAAAAAGCCAATTTTTCATTGAGTCATAATGACCCTGACATTTCACCTTCTGACCCAAAATCAATGGGTGTCCTCTTTATTTTTGGTGCAAACCTTCCATAAACTATGGTCAAAGTTTGCGAGCTATAACTACAGTATGTAAAAAGCCATTTTTTTCTTCTTTTAGTAACAGTGAACTTTAGCCCCAACTCCCAAATCAATAGGCTTCTTTGTTATCCAAAAACCAAAACCATCTCTAAGTTTTTGTGAACAAACATAGTTGAGAACTGATGACTAAGTTTTAGTGAATGTACATAGTTGTTAACTGATGTGGAAACCTTTATCATCTATCAGCCACAGTGAGCTTAATCTCTGCCTTTTGTCACATTACAGTTATCATGACCTTTTCATTTAAACCCCAAAATCAACAGGTCCTCTCATTTATGTGCAAGCCCTCCACAAACTTTGGTAAAGATATATGGTCTAGAACTAAAGTATGCAAAAGCCATTTTCCATTTTTCAAAAATGGTGACCTTGACTTTTGATCCCAAAATCAATAGGCATCTTTCTTATCCAAAGACTAAACCATCAATAAAATTTTGGTTAATGTGCATGGTTCAGAACTTAAGTTTTGTACAGAAACCAGGTTTTGTTTTCATTTTTCAGCCAATACCTTGACCTTTGATCCATTACAGTTACCATGACCTTGTACATTTTGATACCCCCCAAATCAATCAGCCTCTTCCTGACCTTAAGTACTTTCTACAAAATGTGGTAAAGGTATGTGGTCTAGCACCAAAGGAAGGATATACATTTTTTTCTTTCAGTCAGTGACATTGACCCCAAAATCATCAATAAAATTTGGTTATGGTACCTGGCTGACCTTTGACCATTTGATCTACTGCAGTTACCATGACCTTTGACCTCCAAATCAATAGGTTTATTTTTTACTTAAAGTGTAAGGCATCAGAAACTCTGGTGAAATTATAAGGTGGAGAAGTGAAGATTTTTATGCAAAAGTCTTTTTTGAGCCATGACCTTGATGTTTGGTCTTCTGATCCCATAATCAGTAGTATTCCACCTTACTTAAGTGCAAGCCATCCACAATGTTAAATTCAGGTCTTTTCTGTAGAAATAAAGTTATTATGTTGTAGTCATTTTTCTTCCTTTGGTCACATTAACCTTAATCTTTGACGTCTTCATGTCCAAATTGAAAGGCTCTTTCCTTACAACTAATGCAAGCCATCCACAATATTTAGTCCAAGTAATGATTTTGTGCAGAAACCATTTTCCTTTATCTGTCACAGTGACAATGCCCACCGATCTTTAATCCCCCAAATCAATAGGCTTCTTCTTTCCTCAAGTGCAAACCATCCACAAAGTTTGGTAAAGACAGATGGTGTAAAACCCAACTTATAGTACAGAAATGGAAAAGGTAACAGACAGGCAGGCAAATGGATAACTTCATCACACAATAAAACTCTGACTTTAGCTGGGTATGCAAAGAGGAAAGGATCATAACACTATATAATACTGTAAAAATCTGGATAAAAAGTGCATAAGTAAATATAGTGGATACCGGACATACACTTCTATGTATCCAATTCAATATATTGTAGCCAAGATATGACTACATGTATATATCATGTTCTGGAATTAAAAACTATAGCAGTTACTACAATGCAAATACCTTTGCTCTCTTTTGTAATGCGTTCTAATATTTTACACCAATCAAAATTGACTATGAAAGTGAAAAACTCACAACAAAGTATACTGTGCAATCCTATTAAATTCCACTGTTGATAACCACATACTGAAACAAAACATGTCTTTATAGGCCACTGATGCCCCACCACTGTGCCTGAAAACTGACCTTAACACAAAACTTATTATAAGATGTCCAGTTAGGTGGACAATGGCTGTACTATATGACATGGATGGGCACAAACATAAGACATGTATTAATTTAAAAAATAAGTGCCTATGCTTAATATCCAGATTTTACTGTATTGCAATATATACTGGGTAAAAATTATTTATCATCAACTACAATACTTAAATGTCTGTTAAAAATATGAAACAACATGGCTATTATTTTGTATACCAAATGTTACTCCAATCACTCCAGTTTTTCTGATGTGAATGAGCAGAACAATGATGTAGACATTAATGGCATAAGTCTTATGTTGAAAAAGGGCTACATACATAATTCTGTCAAATAATCAGTTCAATAAATATAAATACAAAAATGGAAAAATATCAAGATTAAAATATTATTTAATCCAGATTAAAATGTAGTTTTTCTTTTCTAAACTTTGATCCTAATTCATTATGAATTTATAAAGTTAATGAAAATATTGAGACATTACATAATTTGATGTTTATATGAGCTGGATGAAGTAACAACAAATGTTACCCACAGAGTAATACATGTGTGTATAGACAGGCAAGTGTAACAATGAATACTGCCCCTCCCCCTCCCATATGTAACAGAAGTGTATATGGACAGGGAAGGGGAAAAATGAATGTTACCCCCATAACAGATGTGTGTATGGAATTTCACTACCAAAATAACAGATGCATTGACATTCAATGGAAACAATGAATGCTACCCTATCAGATGTGTGTATGGACAGGCAAAGGTAACAATGACAATGAATGTTACTCCCAGAGAAATAGATGTCCGAATGGAAAGGCAAGGGTAACAATGACAATGAATGTTACTCCCAGAGAAACAGATGTCTGAATGGACAGGTGAGGGTAATAATCAAAATCCCCCCATCAAGTAACAGATGTGTGTATGGACAGGTAAGAATAACAATCAATGTAGCCTTCCCTCCCCCACCATCAAGTAACATATTTCTATAGAGAGGCACAGGTAACAATGAATGCTATTCCCATAGCAACTGATGTGTGTAGGGACAGGCAATGGTAAAGATGTGCTAAGGATAGCTAAGGCTAACAATCAACATCACACAACCCCCCCCAACGAGCAACAGATGTATGGACAGTACGGACAGGTAAGGGGTAACAATGTATGTCCCTATACCCAATTAATAGATGTGTGTATACCTAATTAATAGATGTGTGTATGGACAGGAAAGCCAGTAAGTAACAATGTATGTCCCCATAACCAATTAACAGATGTGTGCATGGACTGGCAAGGGATAACAATATATGTCCCCATACCCAATTAATAGAAACGTGTATGGACAGGCAAGGGCTAAGTAACAATGTATGTCCCCATACCCAATTAAAAGATGTGTGTATGGACAGGCAAGCCAGTAAGTAACAATGTATGTCCCCATACCCAATTAATAGATGTGTGTACGGACTGGCAAGGGGTAACAATGCATGTCCCCATACCCAATTAATAGATGTGTGTATGGATAGGCAAGCTGGTAAGTAACAATGTATGTCCCCATACCCAATTAATAGATGTGTGTATGGACAGGCAAGAGGTAACAGTGCATGTCCCCATACCTAATTCACAGATGTGTGTATGGACAGGCAAAGGGTAACAATGCATGTCCCCATACCCAATTAATAGATGTGTGTATGGACAGGCAAGGGGTAACAATGCATGTCCCCATACCCAATTAATAGATGTGTGTATGGATAGGCAAGCCGGTAAGTAACAATGTATGTCCCCATACCCAATTAATAGAAATGTGTATGGACAGGCAAGGGCTAAGTAACAATGTATGTCCCCATACCCAATTAATAGATGTGTGTATGGACAGGCAAGCCGATAAGTAACAATGTATGTCTCCATACCCAATTAACAGATGTGTGTATGGACAGGCACGGGGTAACAATGCATGTCCCCATACCTAATTAATAGATGTGTATATGGATAGGCAAGGGGTAATAATGCATGTCCCCATACCCAATTAACAGATGTGTGTATGGATAGGCAATGGTTTACATGCATAATTAAAATAAGTATTAAATTGACTGTAAATCTTACATTAACATGCTCCACTACATTTACTCCTACTTACTGCCTTAATACTATTTGAAAATAAAGAGAGAATATGAGACAAAATAACTCACTTTCCACCCCAATATATTTTGGTTGACACAATGTAGCTTGACCTCCTGAAATAAAAAAGAACTATATGCCAGTAATCATTTTTCTTGAAACATAATAAACCTTACAGTTTTCATTATTCTGCTGTGATAGGATTAAATTATACTGAGTATAATTTTGGCAAAGTCTGAAGTAGGTAAACATTAAAAATGCAGTTTTTTGTGGGGTAAAACTAATTTTAATTATGCAAGACTTATCCATGGCTATTGTCTAGCTTTCTTTTTGGTACCAAAAAAACCATACCATCCGTTTGATGTGCAAACATCCTCCCTTAGAGTGAAGAATTGTCAGTATGATGCAATTCCTCATGCAGCTCGTTTGTCCCTGCTATGTTATGTGCAAAACAAGCACAGACAGTTCATCATTTTCACAGACGGCTCCTACATCAGGACATCAGAGAGGGATGGCCCAGGAGGGCATTTGACAATAGCCATGGGTAAGTATTGCATAATTATAGTTAGTTTTACTCCCCAAAAAACTACATTTTAATAGCAGCAATAGTTTACCCATGGCTATGGGTATTATTTAGCTGAATTTGTCAGTAAGGAGGGTTGGCTGACATTCCGTTAAACTTATAAAAAATTGGAGAAAATGGAAAATACTCACCATTGGTGGAGAGGTCCATGTTATGGAAGGTTGGTATTTCTCAGGGCCACATGTTCTGATGTAATGATGGGACCCAGAGAAAAAATGCCTGTGCTTTGTTGTGATAACAAGCAGAGGTAAAAGGATGAAAAGGAAGTATGGGAATGCCAAAATGCTGCCTTCATGATGTCCTCCAAGGAGGAGTGATTAAGGTAGGTCCATGATGTAGCAATGACTTGAACCTCATGGGGTCTAAGTTACATAAAGGAAAGATCTCAATCAGTAAGAGACTGGTATGCTCTCTTGACTGTGGTCACAATCCACTGTGAAATAGTGGCAGCTGAAATGTCTACGGAGCCTTTGAGAGGGAGGAAAAGACACTTCCTACCCTTTCATTTTCCTTTGGATGCCTTAAGATTGAAACGGAGTTTCCTCACGGGACATAAAAGCCTATCTGTATTATCCACAGCACAGATTCAACTGAGACTGGGGATTTCTATGGAGCTATGGAAGGTAATTGATTTTCGGCTTAAAATCCTTGTTGACAAAGGAAGGAAACTGCATCATAATTCCCATTCAAAACTGGAGACAGTCAGTGTCAATAGATAAGGCATGAATCTCACTTCATTTTGGCGCTGAGGCGAGAGCAAGTAGAAACACAGTCTTGAGAGTGAGGTCCTGAAAAGAAGCCTCACTCAATGGTTCATAGGGGCTTTAATGACCATAAAACACAAGAAAGATTCCATCTAGGTGTAAGAAAGTGAAAGACAGGTCTGAGTCTGCAGCTCAAAATACTTAATAAGATTTTCAAGGTACAAATCCAAACCAATTACCATGCCTTGAGAAAATTTAAGTGTGTTTAAGAAAAGGCAGTTCTATAGCCCTTGATAGTGGATACAGAGCATTTTTGTTCTCAAAGAAAAACAAAAGGAATTCAGCCACAGAGGTTATAGAGGGGCAGCTAGGATCAACATGTTTTTTACTGCACCAATCACAGAAGATTCTCCACTTGGCATCATAGACTTTGGATGTTGAAGCTTTCCTGGCCTGAATGATGCAAATGGCAACTCAGCCTGAAAAGCTGTTCTGGCAGAGAGATTGCTTGAGATGAGCCAAGCGTGAAGGTTGAGAATTTGTAGGTTGTTGTGGAGGAGGGATCCCAGTGTTGTGACAGAAGATCCCTCCTGAGAGGAGGAGACCTGGGTCAAGCGATCAACAGGTCAAGAAGATTGGCGAACCATGAGCACTGAGGCTACAGAGGGGCTATGAGAATGATCTGAGCAGTGGGAGCTCTGACTTTTTGCAGCACTCAAGGAATCAGTCGGAAGGGTGGGAAGGCTTAAGCAAACAGCCGATCCTACTGGAGACAGAATGCATCCACTGCCCAAGCTCCTTGATCCGGTTCAGGAGAAACATAAAATGGGAGTCTGTTGTTGAACCTGGTTGCAAATAGATCCACTAGCAAGAACAGGGACTCTGTAACAAAGCAGCGAAGAGTCCATTCTGCGAGGACGGCTCTGCCAGTTCTGGAGAGACTGTCTGCCAAAACGTTCTTTTTGCATGGGATATGCTGAACTCTGAGTGCTATGTTCTCTGAGTGGCCCAGTGCAGCAGGTTCTAGACTTCCAAACAGAAGGGACATGTGTGTCTCCTTGTCATCTAAGGTAAGCTATGACGGACATGTTGTCAGAGGAGACCATGGCACATCAGCCCCTTACTCTCTTGATGCACCCTTGCAACGCTAGGTATACAGTCTTCATTTCTAGGTTGCTTATGTGGAGGGATGATTCAGACGGGGTCCAATGTGCCTGTAGAATTATACCCTCTCGTTCTAAATGAGCACCCCAACCAGAATCTGACATATCAGTGAACAGATAGGAATGGGGTTTGGGTGCATGCATAGGGACTCCTATCATGAATCTGTCCCAATTCATCCACAACAGTAAATGGTGATGAAATGCTGGTCCTAGAAAGATCACTGTTGACAGAGAATCTTTGTGAAGTTTCCAACTTGCGAGAAGGTCTGTAGAGGTCGCATATCATCATCATAGGAGACATCCTAATAGATCCAAGTGGGCAACAGTGTTCAAGGTTTCCAGAAGGGACAGGTACAGTCGAGCAAAGAATTTACTGCTCATAGTGTCTCTAACAGGGTTAGGATTTGATCTATCCAATCCAGTGGAACTCTTAAGTTCTAGTTTGTGAGGAAATTCATCCCCACATAAATAAAGTCTTGCTATGGAGTGAGTTCCGATTTCTCAAGATGGGCAAACGACTGGATTTGAACATTGTGAATCAGCTAGTCATTGAAATACTGGTGAATTGGTATTCCCAGTAACAGGAGGTATCCTGCCACTATTCCCATTACTCATGTAAAATCTCTGAATGGTAGGATCCAGAATTGAAAAACTTCCTGCTCTAAGTAAAACCGGAGATATTTCTGGTGAGGGGGAAATATTGAGATGTGTAGATAGGCATCCTGAAGGTTGATGGAGACTGCCCAATCAGATGGTCAGAGTGCATTCCGGATTGAGGAGGTGGTCTCCATCTTGAAAGGTTTATCCTGAAAAACTGGTTTAAAGTGAAGAGGTCAATTATAATGCGAAACTTTCCACTTTTCTTGGTGACCAGGAAGATACGGGAATAGAAAGCGAGTGACTGATCATTCATGACCCTCTCGACAGCCCATTTTTGTAAAAGGATGTGAACATCCTCCCTTAGTTTCACCAGATTGGATTGGATTGGTGACGAAAGATGGATGTCCTGGATAGACGAGGTAGTTCCCGAAACTGGAGTTGGTACCCCTCGTTCACTATAGAAAGGACCCAACCATCATTGTGATGCTTGACCAGGAATCGGAAAAAAGGCCTAAGCGAGCACCTACTGGAAATCCTGGGAGAGGGATGTGCAGCAGCAGATGGTTCAAGTCCCTAGGGCTGTCCTCCACCCCCTCCTTTGGGAAAAGAAAGGGGCTGTGGAAACTGCTTCCTTCCTTTCCAGGTTCATCAGTCATGTCTGTTTTGTGGTTTCCGGGAACCAGACTGACAAGAAGGAGAAGGATCATTTCGAGGTTGCATATTGGACTGAGCACTTTTTGCTTGAAGAACTTAGGAGATGGCCCTAAGGTTAATTTACATTGACACGCTTCCTGGCTGATTGCGAATGGCCAGGAGTGGATGTGAAGGATCTATGTTGATGATCCAACAAATCCTGAGATACCACATAAGGAATGAGGCCTCCAAACAGACTCTCAGCTTCAAGAGAAGCAGCTCTAAGGATGTCTTTACTGTGATCAAGAAGTACCTTAGAAGAATCCAAAGCAACATCATGGCGGATGAAGAAGTTCTGTCGACATAGCCATAGAAACAGAAAGTACATGCTGAGATGTCTTGGCAACAGCTTCCAGCACGTGTTGAAGGGTGGCTGGGTTCAAGGATGCTTCTCTCAGCATACTAAAAGAAGCAGCTGAGAAGAGATCAGCATAAGAAGCTATGGTGGCATAGCAGTTCGACCTTCTGTTCCAAAGTTTCAATGTCTTTAACAGAAAGGCATGCCCATGCTCCATTTGAAATACCCACCTTAGCAACACCAGCAACAAGTTGGGAGGTTTCGTGGGCCACTTTGTGGAATGTACCCAATAGCTGGCAGAAGAGACCAAGGGTTGCAACGTTGCGGAGGGAATGGTCCACCCTAGATGCGGTTGATTAACATTTTGGTCTGCCGAAAACCTCTCAGGAATTCCTCAGTTGTAGAAGAATGAGGAAGGAGGAGAAGGTATGAATCAGGTTGAGCCCCCGAGATCTTTTTCAGACTGGAAAGGATCTTTTTGGACTGTGCAGTGGGTTTTTGGCACAAGTCAAGGGGTAAGAGGCAATAGATGTCATTTATTGCCTTGTCAAAAGACCATACCTCTCCTTCCACATCTAACAGAGATGAAGGAGCAGGCATCACTTGTGCTTCCTCCACACTGACAACATTAGAGTTTACAACAATGGAGAAAGCATCATCGAGGACACACTGAGCTGGAGAGTATGTAGGAATCACCAAGTCCCTAAGAGGTGAAGAGGGCAAAGGAACACTCTGCGCTACATCCCATACCGTAACAAGGTGAGTAGGGGCTGAAGGAGTGGCAAGAGCCGGAGAAAGACGAGAATGTCTATCAGTCCTGGGAGAAGTGACACCTCTAGCCTTCCGAATGGTTTCTACCTGATGATGAGGTTATGAGTACAAGATCCAAAGGCCCAAGGGGGCATACATGACCAAGGCCCAGAGGTGGAGGGCCCCACATCCTATAGGGATTCATTGGGATAATAGGAAAGGGGGGAATAACAATTCAATCCCCTATCCTAGTCTGATTCTGCTGGTTGGACTCCCAATGTTCATCATGAGGTGGTAGAGAGTGGAGAGGAGGGAACTTGGTCTGAACCCTATCCCCATACCGTGAGGCCTTAGTGTGATGATCAGAGGATACAGGATCATCAACTGATGCATCACTAAGGCAGGTGTGCTGCTGATCCCTCCTAGTGGGAGGGTGCTACACACTACCTCTGACAGGGTGGTGGTGGTGCATATCCTCAATTGGAGACAGCAGCAACATGCTATGAGAAGAGCAGTGCATCTCCTCTTCCAATGAGGTAGCGACATGCTATGGTATAGGTGGTACATCTCCTCAATGGGAGGCAGCAATGAGATGAGTGGTGCATCTCCTCCACAATGGGAGGCAGCAACACGCTATGGGATGAGTGGTGCATCTCCAGCTTTCTGCTGACCATGATTTACAAATTATACAACGATTTTTCCTTGTACATTTGGAACATTTAATACAGCCTGGATGAGTGTCCCAGGAAGACTTCTAGTGGCCACACTTTCCCCAGTCTGTGTTAACATTATTCCCTAATAGAGTAAATAAATTAAAATATTTCTAATGTCACGCAGAGCTCACCTTGTTTGTATATACCATGTATGTAATATACTCGTGTGATCTCTATAGACATAGTAAACCGCAGCATAAATTTACCAGTCTTTTTCCAAGTAAGAAATAGAGTTCTCAGTGTTTTATACGATTTTCATCGAGAAAATGAAGCATACATAATTACAATATTAACAATGTGAACAAAATTCAATGTGTTAAATTAAATATCTAGTATAGATATCATATACAACATGGTTCCTGCAGTGTCAATCTAAACTGAAGGACACGCAGTGTCTAGTGAGCACGCTGTCATTATTCCTTGTAAAAATGACTTAACGGTACCTAGATATAAAATGATTTTGACAGTAAGTGTATCCAACCCCTACGTGTGTATATGACGTAACCCCAAGTCCCTGGTGGAAATGAAACTGAAGGGAAAAGGTTACCACATAAATATTTGGGAATAAAAACAAAATGAAAATGTAACACCATTAAATATAATTATTGAAGAGACCAGGTTGCAATTGCATTTAGAAACACTGGAACAGGCAAATTTTCTCTGGTGTTTGGCACACATCTGATCACATCAACATCCTTGAAAAAGATGAGCTAGCTGTGCTTGTTTTGCACGTAACATAGCAGGGACAAACGAGGAATTGCATCATACTGACAAATTCTTCACTTTAAGGGAGGATGTATGCATATCAAACGGACAGTACATTTGTTTTAGCATGAAACAGGAAGCTAAACAATAGCCATGGATAAACTAATGCTGCTATTAAAATAAATAAACATATCCAAAACTTTATTTCATGCTGTTGTGGCTTTATGGCAGTAATAGTCTTACTTAGTAATTAACACCCAAATATTACTTGTGGAAAGAGAATCTCCAAAAACAGTATAAATGTCTGTAAAGTACAGTTTTATTACATGCCAGTTGAGTTAAATTTCACTGGAGACGAAATGTCGATGACTTTTTAATATACACAATTTATCCATACTCGGCACACATTCAGGCCAAAATGAAAGTAATACAAGGCTTGAGTTAAATCTGGACTTAACACATTTGATTACTCAATCTTAATTCAGACTTAAATACCAGTCAGTCAGAATACTGAATTCTAAACTTATTTTTAAGTTTAGACTTAAGTTCTGTTTGTGAACTGTAGTTTTCTTTTTGTGTGTGTGTGTAGGGGGGTAAAACTAATTTTAACTATGCAATACTTACCCATCACTATAATGTAGCTTATTGTTTTTTGCATTGAAAAATCATATCCATTCAATGTGAATACATCCACCCTGAGTGGAGAATGGTCCACTGACACTGGTACACTCGTATACCCACCACACATACACAGGGGGCCCCGAGTGGCCGAGTGGTCTAAAGCGCTCTCCGTTACAGATCACTGCCATCTCACCTCTGTCTGCGTGGGTTCGAGTATTGGATTCAGCCAATGTGGGTATGTGAGAAAGCTTGCCAGTAGCTTCTCGTGGGTCGGTGGTTCTTCCGGGGTTTTTCCGGGTTCTTCCTCCACCATTAATATTGGCCGCCATGTATAGCCTATCTTGTGCTGAAAAATGGCGTTAAACCCTACAACAACAACAACAACAACAACAACATACACAGAAATACTCATCTTTTTCAAGAACAATAATATGCCAGGACTTCAGAGTTGGGTGGGCAGAGGGCATTCAGTAATAGCGATGGGTATGTAATGAATAATTAAAATTAGTTTTAATCCCCCCCAAAAACTACATTTTAATAGCAACAATACATTACCCATTGCTATTACGCAGCTGAATTTGCCATTTAGGTGGGCAGGTTAATGTTTTAACTAAGCAAAAAAACCCCAGAAAACTGTAAAGTACTCACCATTAGAGGGAGAGATCCACTTTATAGTTTGTTGGTGTCTCTCTGGGGCACAAGTTGTGCCACAACTATGGGCCGCAGAGATAAAGTTCCTGTGCTTGTTGTGCTAACATGCTGAGGTAGAAAAAGAAGAAAGTAGCATCAAATCACAAAATGCTACCTTCATGACATCCTCCAAGGAAGAGTGATTGTGATAGGTCTATGAGGCAGCAATGGTTTAAACCTCATAGCTGAATGACAATCATTGAGGCTACAGAGGGTAATGAGAATGATTTGAGCAGCAGAAAGTTCTGACTCTTGCAGAGCTTAAGGTAACAGATGGAAGGGCAGAAGGTGTAGGCAAATAGTTGATCCGCCTGAAGGCTGCATCTATCTACTGCCCAAGCTCCCTGATCTGGGACAGGAGATATATTCAAGGGAAACCTGTTGTTGAGCCTCATCACAAACAGGTCTACCAGAAGTGAAAATGGACTCTGTTATGGAGTGGTGAAGACACCATTCCATTAAGATGGCTCTATCATTATTGAAAAATTTTTTTGCTATTATGTTCTTCTTCAGGAGGAATGAGGAAGAAGCAAGAGATCTGGTCGGTGGTTGCACCAGAGCTTTATTTTCCAAAATGGAAAGGCTCTTCTTCAACTGTGTGCAAGGCTGTTCAGATACAAGTCTGGGGTAATGAGGCAGAAGACTATATATGCCCGGTCAAAGGACTAGACCTCAACTTCATCTATACCTTTCAACTTTTCAAAAGTCAAGTAGTGAGACTCAATTAAAAAAAAATAGGGAGACAGGGGCCTAAAATTGGGAGGTTTTTCACTGCATTTTTAAAGCCTTATGTTCACTAAATATCGACCAATCTTCCGGCTCCAATACATGTGAAATTCTCATATTTTGGTCAGCTATGGCCAAACTGCACAATAGCTAAAGGTTAGTCTTAAGTAAACAAGCAAGAAAGCCAATGTGCCTAATTATCATTGCAATTATCTTGCAAAATGGACTGGTCCTCCAACATAATTCAAAGAAACCATGTTCTACAGTGTGTCTAATGTAAGCACCAGCAACTGATTGGCACATTTTGTTGTAACTAGTGATGCCAAAATATGCAGTCTCAAGCTACTGTACATGTGGCAACTATTTTTCCCACGTTTTATATCCCACCTTATTTCCTTATTCTCAATTTGAAAGGTATTTAACACTCATAACATGTTTATTCTGAATTAGTTTTGTGAGGGCACATAAGCTGTGTAGTATGTTTCTTCATTCCATCTTTTAATTTAATGATGGTAATTATTGTTTGTATACATGTATATGGCACAGTAATGCCAGGTCTTCACTTGTGAATGTTTCTTTGGTGGGAATGCAGATGCTACAGCATTCACAGTGATCATTCTTGGGATTGAAACTGATTGCTGACACTTTTATTGTTGTGGTTTATTTTGTGTTGTTTATTTTCAGTTCTTATTTATATTGTAGGGTTTAAAAAATATCATAAACTGACTTGAATAATAATTTTAAACTTAACATTCTATTTACTGAAGAAAAAAAATTGTTTGTAGTGTGATAATAATTATTTCGACATAACAGTATTAATGGGTAATAAAATAGAACATGTCTTCTGTGGACTGCATAAGATATACCTATTTCTTTAGGATTTTTTAAACCAGAAAAGAAAATTGATTGTCATAATATAATAATTGGGAGTTCATTGCAAAAACTGGGAGATATTATGAAATTGGGAGGTAGGTGTGGAACAACCCCAAAAATCAGGAGTTTTTTTCTTCTGGCGTGAGAGCTGACAGGTATCTTCATCATTCAACTGAGAGGAAGGCTTGAGCCTTGTTGAAGGTGTCAGTAGCACTGACTCTACCTTGAAATAGGAATCAACTAGGATTGAGTGAATGTTGTCATCGACTAGCATACTTTCAATTGAGATTGGCTGGGCATGAGAGTGGGCATCAGTGTACTCTGTGCCATGCTCTACAATTCAGGGCATCAGTGTACTCTGTGCCATGCTCTATAATTCAGGGCATCAGTGTACTCTGTGCCATGCTCTATAATTCAGGGCATCAGTGTACTCTGTACCATGCTCTACAATTCAGGGCATCAGTGTACTCTGTGCCATGCTCTATAATTCAGGGCATCAGTGTACTCTGTGCCATGCTCTGTAATTCAGGGCATCAGTGTACTCTGTGCCATGCTCTATAATTCAGGGCATCAGTGTACTCTGTGCCATGCTCTATAATTCAGGGCATCAGTGTACTCTGTGCCATGCTCTATAATTCAGGGCATCAGTGTACTCTGCCATGCTCTATAATTCAGAGAGGTTTGCAGTCAGAAGACAGGATCGTCTGGATGATGCGAACCCTCTAGCTTTCCAATTTTATGTGACCTGGCGGGGAGATGATGGCAGGACACAAGCTGCATGATCGCCTCAAGTGAGTGTGGGTTGGATCCAGTACAACACACTAGGCATAGAGGACCAATGACCCTAAGGTGGAGGGCCCCACACCCCATAAAGATTAGATGGGACAAAAGGAAAGAGTGGATATCAACCCATTCTGCTTCCCTAGTCTTAGCCAGGTGGGTAGACTGCCAATCTTGTACAGGTTGAGATAGTAGAAGTAGGGCACACAGTCTGTAACCTATTAGTATACTGTGAGGCCACTAAGTGATAATCAGAGAATTCTGCATCTTTAAGTAATTCATCACTCAGAAAGTGCAGTGTTGGCCAGTGCCAGCTGAAGTAAGTTTAAAAGTTGAGAGTTCTACACCATCTCTTATGTGGGAAGGGACAACAAACTTCCCTGAACATGAGCTGTCCTGAGTGTATCCCTCCAAAATAAAAGGGAGCAGCAAGTGTGTGTGGCACTCCACCTCCCTCATTGGAGGGAGCAACATCTCAGTGCTCCACCTCCTTATCTGGAGAGAGCAGTATGTTTATGTGGTGCTACACCTCCTTATCTGGAGGGAGTAACATGCTTGTGCAGTGTTCCACCTCCTTATCTGGTGGGAGCAACATGGGTTTTTTTTGGCCCCCTGCTTCATCTTACACTGACAGTTTAAACACTTGAAGAAGAATCTGGGTGGGTGCCCAAGGGACCTCTTGAGGCCACACCTCCCAAAAGACTGTCCTGACATTGTCCTTCTTCTGAAATAAATGTTTTATTTGAAAGAGAACAATAATTTAATAACTGTATTATTTGTTCCACATGAAACTCACCCAATTGTAAGTATGTGTTATATATACCCCAGTGTATTTGTAGAAGGTGAAATATTGTTCTCTGTATTAAAATTCAAAGAAAACAATAATAATAAACTAAAATAATAATAATGTATTATTATTGTCAAACATGAAACTCACCAGTTCATAGTTACTGCATGCTCCAGTGTGATGTACCTTGCCTGTTTGTATGGTGCTACATATACCCCTGTATGCACAATGGTAAACTAAGAATTAATCTGGCATTTACTGTCTTCTAACTCTTCTACCTTTTAATAAGGAAGACGTTTGCCTGTTTAACCTTTATTGTACTCAAGGGCAATGAGGAAACATGCAATAACAATGTGACATGTCACGTATGGATTAAAGTACGAAAGTGTAATAGACCAAAAAGACCAAAAATGATGTTCGACTTATCTTGGACTGTGGTTGGACTTATGTGTTACAACTCAACACATAAGACTAACCTGTGAACCAACTGTATTAATGTGACATATAAGAGGAACGTACCCTGATCCCTAAAGGGTGAGATATGTGATAACCCAAACTCCCATTCCAGAATTAATTACTGAAAAATGCCAGGGGTTGCCTATATAAGAACAGAAAACAAGAGGGATGAATGTAACACTAGATGAAATATAGCTGAAGGGAGAACCGAACATGGTAAAACTTTTAACAGACAATTTTCTTTGATCACAATTTTAAACAACAAAACAATAGCATGGTGTCCTTGAAAAAAACTACTGTTTCTGCCCAAGCGCAGTGGATATAATAGTGCACTGATGTTGAAGGACAATTCTTCACTCTAGTGGGATGTATTCACATCACATGGATGTGATTTTTTTAAAAAGGAATAAGGTATGTAAAAGAGATGAGTAACATATTGCTGCTATTAAAATTCAAACCAGACCGAGTAAATCTTTGGACATAGATATAATGCTTATATTACCATTACTGAGTCCGATGTTAATTATTTTGCACTTTCAAAATCTGCATCTCACAGAGTCGAGATAATTTGTATCTTCCAGTCTTGATAATCCACATATTCCAAAGAGTTCAAATATTCCATGTCTCCACGAGTTTAAATATTCCATGTCTCCAAGAGTTTAAATATTCCATGTCTCCAAGAGTTTAAATAATCTGTCTTCCAGATAGTCTAGATAATCCATGTCTTCCAAAGGGTCTAGATAATCCATTAGCCCCCAAATCAAGATAATCCATATTCCCTGGACTCTAATTCATGTTTCTCAGAGTCTAGATAATCCATGACTCCTAGAGAAATCTTAATCACTGTTTTCACTTTTTCTTAACCAAGTCAAAATGAAAGACATCCCACAGTTTCTTAACTTCCCAAGAAATGGGGGCCCTTGAAGCCCCTGGGTTGAATTTAATGGACCCTTCTCATTTCTGGTGGTCTTAACTCTGTTTTGTCATTCAATTAATTTATTACTTGCTGACTATATCATTATAATTTGAACATTTACATTTTATTCCTTTACATTACTGCAATAATCTCAATATTTTTTGCTGAAACTAAATTGTTGTTAAATCATTTCACATGTCATGATAATAGTCAATATATACATAAGTATTTATTTACATAACAGGGCCAATGGTGGCTGAGTGGTCTAAGGCGCATGCCTTTGCAGATCATTCAAACATTTCATCTCTGTGAGGTCTTGTCTTGGTTTGACCAACTTGAGTATGTAAGATCCCCCACAAAATATGTTTCCTATTGCACTGGTTTTAATATTAGGGTACATAGAAAGGTAGTTTGTTTATATATATAATAATAATAATGATTAATATATATAATACAAAGCACTTCAAGTACTGAGAAAAACTGGCTCTTTTAGATGCACTGTTACATATATGTAATTAAACTGCTTGTGTGTTAGTTTTAAATTCTTTTTTATTTTATTTTTGTTTCATTACATTTTATTGTAATGATAATTTTCACGGGATCTGACTTTTTTCGGAAAATTCAGTCTTTTCTTTTGACCTGATTAGAACGCAAAAGTATTGCATTATTATCATTTTTAGCTGACCTTAGTTTGGAGATTTGTAAACACTAAGCGAAAATGATTGGTTATTACCAAGGTCATGTTCGGCCTACATGTTAGCGAAGTAATGTAAAAAGCCTTTTTTATTATTCATTTCCAGCGTGAGAATCTGATTTTTAGATAGGGCTATTCTAGGCTACGTGCAAAATGGCACTTTTTTTACTGCGCTGTTCAAATTAGTGATCACGTAGCCCCGTCACGTGAGCCATCATGTGATCTAAAATCATGGGTTAAAACAGACATTTTCTAGTGGATTTAGTCAGTCATAAATATACCTTCAGGCCGAGAGGTATTCTTGTTGCTGCCATTTGAATTGAGTTTTTTATTTAAAATAATTTATTCACCCTGGGAAATACTCTTCTTCAACGAAATTCTTGGACAAATACAT
Source organism: Megalonaias nervosa (assembly GCA_016617855.1). Taxonomy (NCBI): domain Eukaryota; kingdom Metazoa; phylum Mollusca; class Bivalvia; order Unionida; family Unionidae; genus Megalonaias; species Megalonaias nervosa. The sequence continues at coordinate 65,600 of JAECUM010001931.1, read as the reverse complement.
TAACTAAATTATTAGGAATTCAAAAGCCAGAATTATATTCTTGGTGACTCAAAAAGGAATTGTTGACACATCAACACAGACTGGTTATAGAGGACGTCATCGCCTTCCATATTGGAACTTCACTGAGATTCGAACTTGGATTCAATTAGAACTGTTTTTTATAGGACTTATATTTTTGAATTCTAGGATTAATTTTTGGATTATATTCACAAACTGTAAGTCCTATTTCATATTTTTACCTTGTTTTCTAGGGAAATAAATTATTTTGTTAAAATTTACAAAGCTTGTTGACTTCACTCTTTTCTTTTGTTACTTTTGTACGAGCCTACACGTAACGGCACAAAATTAATATCTGGAATTTTATGGTGGGAAAAAAGTGCTAGGGTTGGCAACAAAAAGAAGTGGACAGTCAGCCGACTTGAAAAATACTTGGGGGTGTGGGTGGGTAAGAAAGCATGAAAGCATGCCAACAGCTTCCTGTGGGTCAGTGGTTGCTCCTAAATATACTGGCCATCATATTTGGCATGATATAACCAGGAATGTGTTAAAAGCATCATTAAAACCTATAAAAGACATTTGTTTTAAATTGCTTAAGATTTAAAAAAATGAAATCTTATATTTCCATTCAGTCATTTGAATGTTATCATTTTCATTTGGGATCATTAGTATGAATATTTTAAATGGCCATTCATTACACCTGATTGGCCATTCATTACACATTTGGGATCATTAGTACCAGCAGTATGAATATTTTAAATGGCCCTTCATTACACATTTGGGATCATTAGTACCAGCAGTATATTTTAAATTGCCATTCATTACACTTGATAGGCCATTCATTACACATTTGGGATCATTAGTACCAGCAGTATGATTATTTTAAATGGCCATTCATTACACTTGATAGGCCATTTATTACACATTTGGGATCATTAGTACCAGCAGTATGATTATTTTAAATGGCCATTCATTACACTTGATAGGCCATTCATTACACATTTGGGATCATTAGTACCAGCAGTATGATTATTTTAAATGGCCATTCATTACACTTTACTGGTCATTCATTACACCTGAATGGCCATTCATTACACTTGATTGCACTAATGGCCATTCATTACACTGTCTTGGCAGAACTGTCACTCCTTGTTATGGTAGCTGATGCTGAAGCAATATCCCCATTGTCATTGTCATTGTCATTGTCATTTAATCATTTTCTAGGTCCTCTACATACATACTATTTGCATTTGTCTTGGATCATTTAATCATTATCATCTTCATTGACTTGTGTATTCAGCCTGAAAATATCAAACACTTACCTGTAGATCTCTGATGTTAATATTGCCACATAAACTATACATAAGTATATCATAAGCTCACTTGGCTACGTAGTTACGTCGATTAACATTAGGATGGAATCGGAACAAGACCGTATATATAACCACAGTCTGTACATTTTGAATGTTAGTTCAAAGCAGGGATTATGAAAAAGACTCAAGACATACTCACCGCCATGATTTCTTCATTAAGATTTTGCCAAGCACAATTTCTGCCCTGTAAAATACAGATCAGATAGATATTATAAAATCTGAAAATTTTGAAAGTATAGACTTCAAAATCTTTAAGACCAGGGCTACTGTTAATCAAGTAATGATGACTGAAAATTTCTTGTTTTAAATATTGGAATTTAATGCGAATAATTTTGGCCTTTTCTTTTTCTCTTAATATCTCTGAGGAGGGTGAGTTAGTCCATTTTTAAAAAGTAGTTTGTTTATCATTAAAACCATTAGTTAATTTAACTATTCCAATAAGTTACAATGAACGATATGCACACATCCACTTTTCAACTTTTTATCTCTGACATTCTAAAAAGAACCCATTTCATAATGGAATAAAATTCTTTCAACAAATTTAAGCAAACCCATCTGATATTGAAATCCTCTGAATCCAAACATGTCTAACTGAATAACTGGATAACAAATCGACACTGAGGAAAAATTTGTAATCAGATTGGGGCTCCATACTTTGTAGTCGTTAACTCCAAGCACAAAAATGTTTGCTAAGTTTTAACTTCTTATAAGCCAAGTTGATATAGGAAAGCTTAAATTGTTACCATTTGAAAATTTAGAGGTGAGAAAATGTCCATTATTATTGGGAACCTAGCAGGTAATTTCACACAACCTAAACCTATAAAATCACTAAATCTACTTAAATCATTTAGTGCAACTCCCTTTGATTCTATGACATTGCATTTAATAAGTATTTTATACCAATCATTATAATCAAAACATCCAATATCAAACTTGCTTTAGCTGAAAACAATCTACCCTAAAAAATAATACATAATGAAGTTAATACCTTCAGGCTGTGTCCATGGTAAAATACGAATCAGTGGTAGACATGATAATCTTTAAACAAAAGATTCAAAATATTGTCATTTAGAGAAGATATATAGAGGATCTCAAATGGGTAATGATTTAATATTGAATTTATGAAACAAGTTGAATAATGTCCAGCTTTTGCAAGCCTTGGCAAGCAAAAGCTGGACATTATTTAACGAGTTTCATAAATTTAATATTAAATCATTACCCATTTGAGATTCTTTTTATCACATAGTTTTATTTCAGTTAAAATTATTTAGACAGAAAGGAGAATTAATAATTTCATTCATTCTGACAGATGCTGTACCTTTCATTTGTTGTGCGTAAAAAATAGTCCCAAACAAAGTTGAAATAGTATAAGTATATTATACATTTTTGATAACTATCAATTAAAGAATAACTGTCCATCCAAATTTTACAAAAGACAAAACACTTGTCAACACAAATTGTCCAATGCATGTGATGTTACATTGTTTGATACGATGCACAGTACTGGTTTGAGTTGGCCTACACAACACAGTGACAGTGTTCACGTTAAGATTCCAATCACGACTAAACATTACATTGTTGCGATATTTTTGTGAAAAGAAGATTACTGGATGCAGAAATACACATATTTACTTAAATGTATTTGTGACCGGATATTTGCAGTATTTGATTTGGAACATTAGACTGTACAGAAGACATAAACAAATCTCTTTTCGAGTTGGACTTGCATCACATATTTACCACGTAAATAGGCTGTGGCTGGATAAAGTTCTGTCAGTTGGGGAGACCGGTTTATGTCTACATTCTTCTGTGAATAAAGGTGAGTTTATTTACTTCAGTAAGTTCACATTTAAACCGAGCTTGTATATAGGGTGGATTCCATGCTACAGATATACTGCCCATCCATCCCCACCTCCACCCTCATTATCATCTAAGCAATACCGTAGTTTTACTTGTTGTTATTGTTCTTGTCTTGGGGTTTTGCCATTTTTCATGTTATGATACGTTATACATGACATAACAAACCCCTGTGGGGGTAAATTGGCAATATTGGAACAGACGAGACCATTTTTTTCCAATTCCCTTTTGCGAGTTGAATAAAAAAATGGCGGCCAAAAAATGTTCAATGAACACAAAAAATTCCTGAAGACGGGGTTAAAAAAGTTTTCTCACGATCGCAACCAATCAGTAAAGAGAATACTGCACAATAATTTCATGGGCTTATTTGGACCAATCAGAATCACATAAAGTGAGATGTTCACATGTATAATATCAAAAATATGAAACTGCACACACTGTAGGCAAAGTGTACCGACTATGTGATAAACTTTCTTATAAGATGAGGCACTCTACTAACAAAGATCCGATCTGCCATGGCATAATGTGCTTGTAGATCAGGGTCTATGATTTTTATTTTATTTATTACTCCTAACAAACTGCACAGACCCAGATCTGCCTGCACATTATGCAATGGCAGATCTGGGTCTGTGCAGGTTGCAGTTAGACTTGTCTCATAAGTGAGCAAATAAGGTAACCTCATTCCACAAACTCTCACATCAAAGAGAAAAATATCTTAGAGCAAGCACAAAATTGACAACTCAGCAAAAACAGCAAATTACAAAGGCCAATATGAAGAACACTGCTAAAAACTTCAATTTTGTGGAATTGATGAAGTGCTTTGCATACCCACTTTTAAGTCCATCTGCAAAAAACACAGCATAATGTGCTGGCAGATTAGGGCCTATGTTGTTTGTTCTACTGAGTACTCCAAACAAAATGCACAGTCTGATCTGCCTGCAAAGAATGCAACAGCCAATCTAGGTCTGTGCAGTTTGCACTTGGACTTGACTTGTACCCAAATATATAAAGGTAATTGTATGGATTTTCTAACAGCCTTCCAAATTTCATTGGCAAAGCACCAATCTTACCTTGTACTTGATACAGTAAATCACAACAGCTTAAATGTCAAAGGTATACATTACAGGGCTTTCTCAGCAACAGTTAAAAGCTTTTCGCTTACTAAGAAAGCAAATAATTATTCATACAATTATATTCATTATGGAAAGTATGTCAGACCCTCAGGATAAATACTTATATTTAGTTTCCCATATTTATGAAAAAAGCCATTATTATTATTTATATGATTTGTTAGTGACATGATATGCGTTACGATAAAACAAGTAGGAAACTTGCTGTGTAAAGCACCTGCACAAAGCACTGGGGGCAAGTTTTATATTTACTCATATCATTCTATAAGGTGACACTAACAAACCATGCACATAATTTACCTTATTAATGTCCTTCATTATCTCTTTGTACATTATTTCTATCAAATGTATGTGGAATCTTGGGCAAGATAAATGAACGACTCTAAGGCAAATGATGTTATCACCAACGAATAAAATAGCATATGTAACAGAGTGAACTTTACAGATGTCTTTGTGACATATAGCAATTTTAAGTTGTTGTATGTGATTTTGCACCGGGCTAAAACTGTGGTATGCTAACCAATGCTAGCTCTTAGTACATATGGTTGAAACATGATTACTAATAAGGTTCCATTAACTAATAAGGTTCCATTTCATAACTATTTGTATGTCAAGCAAAACTGGACATGGGTGAAGAATAGGTTATGTTTATCAAAATGCTCAGGGTTGAAATGTTGCTGAAATATTTGCCCTAATTTGAAACTATGCAGAGATTGGTATATTAAGGGAAGCAGAAAAAATTAGTCATTTTCCAACCCTGATGGGGTGTGTGTTAATAATGGCAGTTAGATAAACATGAGTTCTGATAGGGTAGGTTAATAGTTTGGGGTGTGTTTCCCAGGTGAACTTTCGCATTTGAAAAATATCTTGCAATGCAAAATCAGCCAGTCTAGTTTTGCATCAGGTGAATGGAAGACAAAATCCTCGGAAAGTTTGTCCAAGGGATGTGTATTTGAGAGTCTATGAGAGAAATGTAACCATGGGTGTAAGGAAATGGTTCTGCTAAGGGGAAAAGAGCAAACCTCAAAGAAAAAAGGTACTGCATTTTAATTTCATACATATTTTTTCTTGATATGAGTCTTAAGATATCTGTTTGAATTTATTTGTCTTAAATGATATAGGAATAAGGTATCCTAAAAATTGATTATTATTAGGTCTGTGTGAATCTTTATGCCAATGAATTGTTGGTTAGCATTACAGTGTAGCATAAACTAAGAAATGAATTTTATTTGACCTATTTGTTAAACTATGATGTGAATTCCTTTAACCCACGAACTGGGTTATTAACATGTCAACAACGCTGTGGGAATACAGTAATTATGGAGCAGCTGTATGTGTGCATGTATCCGATATTTAGTTCAAGACAGTACTTAACAGTTCACATTGCAGGGTTTAATTGTCATTAAGTGGGAGCAGACTAGGACATTGATCAAATAGTAATGGTAACTAGTTCTATTGGAAAATTACATTAATTCTGCCTGAACTATGTTAATTGTCTTTGAAAAGAGAGAAGCTGGAGTGTATGTAGACAAATATGACATTGTTTGTATTGGATGCAAAGTTATGACCTGAAGCCAATTAGCAGTTAAGTTTCTGTTGTGAAGTGAGTGTGATAGGCTAATCAGAATGTACTAGAGTGGAATGTTATTTAATTTCAGGAAATTAGTAATAACAAAGTATTAGGCTACATTTATTTTATTTATCAGGAAAACAGCTTCCTCACTTAATACTTTGGATTTCAAACCTAATACAAGGGAATCCATGACTGATATAAATGTGAATGATGGAAAATAAGAGTGAACAACCAAGATAATAAACAAAATGCTGCAAGGCCACTAAAAGCAGTGATGCCAGAATAGGCCAGAGGGAACAAGAGTATTCCTGTATAAATCGATCCCAACCAACAAGCTATCTTGATTCTGGAGAGTGACCAGCAACAAGTTATCAGGCTATTTGGATATGCTAGAAAATTAAAGTTTGAAACGCTCATTCGATTTTGTGGTGAAATTTACTGCATGTATGTAAAATGGAACTCCTAACTGCATTTTAAAACTTTTTGTTAGTTTATTTTCTGGTAGTTGTGCATCCTACAATTGGTCTTAACAATTTTATTTGTTTATCTGATTAATTAAATTGGTATATTCTGTTCATGTTGATCTACTCTATATCTATGTATGTATATGCATGCATGCAAGCACACACACACATGCAAGTGCATATGTATGTATGTATGTATGTATGTATGTATGTATGTATGTATCTATGCATAGGATTTAACAGCACAGTAGGGTGAAGGGGGCAATCAAGGCAACTGAGTACTTATTATAATGTTATTAGTTCAAAAAATGTCAAGATACAGAATTGAAAAAAAAACGTTAAAAAGGAATAAACCCATACAAACAGTAATGCAATATGTTACGTATATGTAATTAAATTGCTTGTGTGTTAGTTTTAAAATTCTTTTTTATTTTATTTTTGTTTCATTACATTTTACTGAAATGATTATTTTCATGGGATTCGATATTTTTCCAGTAAATTCAGTTTGTATAGAATGTAAAAGTTATTACATCAGCACTATTTTTAGCTCATAGATTTTGTAAACATCGAGTGATAACGATTGGCTATTGCCAAGGCCATTTTGGCCCACATGTTAACTGGATTGTAAACAGTCTTTTTTAAAATATATTTTCAGCATGAGAATTTGATTCTTAGATAGGGCTATTCTTGCATACGTGATAAATGGCATTTTTTTTTTGCGATGTTCAAATTAGTAAATCTCGTAGCCTATCACGTGAAGCACCATGTGATCTAAAATCACAGCTTTAAACAGACGCTCTCTAGTAGATTTAGTCAGTCATATGTCCACACCTTGAAGGTACAAGGTGTTTATATTGTTGAAGCCAGATTGTTTTTTAAGTTCATTTGTTTTGGGAATTTAATAATTTATTCTCTAGAAAACTAAACAAGTGTTTTATATTTATAAAAGTTCTGGGACAAAGACATTCAGTGGAAATTTATTCTGGAGTTTAATGGAAACATTATAAACTGTGATTCAATCGAGGATCTGTTACCACCAGTACAACGACCTAATCTGATGTTATCGCCTCCATATTGGAATTTCATCGAGATTCGAACCCGGATTCTATTAGAACTGTTTAGTGATAGGACTTGTATTTTTCAATCTTAGGATTAAATTTTGGATTATATTCACTAACCATAAGTCCTATTTCCAATTTTTACATTGTTTTCTATGGAAATAAATTATTTTGTTAAAATATACAAAGCTTGTTGGCTTCACTCTTTTCTCTTGTTATTTCTGTATGAGCCTACATGTAACCAAACTGCAGAGACCCAGATCTGTTGGCATATTATTCAATAGCAGATCTGGGTCTGTGCATTTTGCAGTTTGGCTTGACTTACAAGCAAGTATGTATGGTACATTGAAGTTTATGTGTAAATAACTGTCCTTGTTATTCAGCAATCAAGTCGATCACATTATAATGGTGCAGATATAGAGACCAACGGCTGTGACTGCTATTAGAAAAAACATCAGATTATGGATCCTGCCGAGGGTCAGCAATATAGTTTTATATAATATTAACAGCTGGATTCTCCTGTACCAGAGACAGTTTTATCAGTGGTATTATATTTTATGGAAGGCATAACACAAAGTGTGGAAAAGTTATGACCGAATGTTTCCCAGAGTACTATGTGTGGGTTCCGCGATCATGGATTGAACAACTTTAATGAACTCGTGCAATATTTCAGTGACAAATATAAAAACGATGTACCAGTGCCTTAATATACAATGAAACCCCTCAAAACTGAAAACCATGCATTGGGACCAAATTTAATTTTCAGTTTTGAGAAGTGTTCAGTTGATTTAGGGTTTTGAGATGTGAAAAAGTGTCTTCTGTAAGTGTTTGTGTGACAAGAGAGAGAGAGAGAGAGAGAGAGAGAGAGAGAGAGAGAGAGAGAGAATATGCAATTATAGGAAAACATCTGTGTATGTAGGAGTGCATGAACTAAGAAAGCTGCTGGTGGGGTTTTTTAAATTTTTTTTTTAAAAACATAGCTGAGCAATGTATGTTACTTCCGAAAATCACATCTGGTCACATGAATAAATACAGTTATTCCGCACAGATATACAGTCCTCGTCTCAAAAAACATATAAGAAACTATATACTTTTATAACTTTACTGTAAGTCCATTATAATCATGAATGCATAGTTTAAGTACTCTGTATAATTCATAATGTTTCTATGCCAAATTCCTCTCCTGCAAGTTCCTTCAACACAGGTTGTGGCATTGATTCATACTCTCTGAACAGATTAATTTTATACTGTAAGGACAGTTGGTTGTTCTGACATCTTGAGAAATGAAGCATACCATACCTGCCACATCTCCAGACAGTGTTGAGGGATTTTGAGACTGAAAAGCTGTGTTTTGAGATTTGGGGTGGGTGGGGGTGGGGTGGTCAGTGCATGTGACCAAAAAAAGCAATGTCCAGTTGAGATTAATCTTTTGATATAAGCCTATATAAAATAAGTGAAAATTTAAATCTGAATAAAAAAAAATAACTGTGGTCTTCAAATGTTTAATACACTTGGAAAGAAAAAAAATATATTGCAGACTTGGCAATGTCAAATATCATCACCATACACATACACATATGTGCCAATACTCACATAATCAATCAGCAGTTAGAAAATAGTTACACCAAAAATGTAAAAGTAAACTGGACAGAAAATGGATGTGAGTTCAAACTTCAAAAATGAACATCAAGCATTAATGATATCTAATAGCAGGGGTTTCAATAGAAGCAAGTGGCCAGTAAGTTTTCATCATATACTTGTACAGGAATCAATGCCACAGTTTCAATATCTTCTTAAAAACTTTTTGTAAAATGTTTTACTATACATAGACATATTCCATAAGAATTCATCCAATCAAGATTGGCATCTTCTTCCATTCCATACTGAGCAGTCTAAGCCCTGATTAGATCCTTGCTCTTTCTAATTCGGTATCATTAGTTAATTTGGTTTGGTGCTTAATGGCACAGCAACACAAACAGATTATTTAGTATCAAGGCTATTGGAGTAAAGTGCTCTGTCAAGGACACACCTTGGCAATTGACCAGATAGATCATCCATTGCTAGGATTCAAACCCACACTCATTAATCACAAGTCTGGCAAAAAAAGCCACTGCCCAATTGATCATGATCAGAATTAGTAATCATGTTCAAATAATTCAGTAAGGAAGGTATACACTTGACTTATGGCTATTTCTAATTTGGCATCATTGGAAACACTTGCCTCACACACGTCAGTGCAATATTAGTCGTAGAGATCCATCAATGTTCAGTCTCTCTTCCTAATTACTCATGACTAGGAGTGGTAATTATGTGCTAATAATGCAGACAGGCCCACTTTTGGCTTCTGGCTAAATAAACAAGAGTCCCTCAAAAGGTAGGTGTGTGTGTGTGTGTGTGATTTTGGATTTTTAACGTAGCTTTAACAATTTTTCAGTCATACTGCTATGATGTCTGCAGTGTGGCAGTTTATAGTGATGCCTAGCACTGGGACATCATGCTGCAGAAGAAGCAGCAATAAAAAGAATTTCAAGATGGCTGTCATGGTAGCCATATTGGAAGTAAGATCAGCACCATATTCATTTAGGACCAACTGGATTTCATTTAGTGAAAACCCTGTATTGACATGACATCCATTGAGGAATAGTGATAAGATTTTCATCTTGGATTTCCGACTGACATTATTTTCATTTAGAGCCAACTAGACAACGGGATGATAGTGTGTGTGAAGTTTAGAAGGAGTGGCTATATCAAACTTGTGCTAATGGATAGACATTGGATGATGGATGACAGACAACATACCATCTCATCAGCTGTTCTGGTCTATGACCAGTAGTGCTAACAATTGTTGGTGGTTTGTAATAAATTATCACAGAGTTGTATAAATTATGTAGTAACATGGGACAGCATGAAACTGATACATCATATATAATTTGCTAGAGAATGCCTATGTTAACAATACTCGAGTTCTGTATTGTTCTTACAATCAGATCTAAATAAGACACAAAAGCACATAATGAACATAAAAAGCAACATGAATACACACATACATAAAATCTAGGATTATTTGGGAATTAATTCACAATACTGAAAATTCCTCTTAAAATTCACTTTGTAACATAGAGAAATATATTTATTTCTTGATTTTACTTTAAATTTCTTGGTTTTGCTTCTTTCTGTTACATAAGACCACTGAGTTATAATACTTTGCAAACTGTCTGAGCCTTTTAAAGCGTGATTTTGCCTAACATGATTTTGTTTACTGGATATTTCTAGATAATGCTATAAGCAACAGTTTAATCTTGCAGGTGCTTTACATGAAAAACAACGGTATCTGAAGAACATCTCTAAAGTTTGTTTGTTTCCACTGAATCTAATATGAAATCTGGGATTTTGACTAAACACAGGCAAGCCAATGTCTGGTTTTGACTACAACCATTGTATTTTCATATTATTTGCTATTATTCCATAAAGACTGCTCTGAAGCCCCACTTTGTCGGGAGTGGGTTGTAGTGGAAATTGGGTTATCATTATCTAGAGGGTGATCGCCTTCGGTGTTATTGCCTGGATCGAGTAAATATTAATACATATAAAGTGTGAAACTTATAGGTAGAATAGATAGAGATCTGAGCAGATATATAAAACAGAATGACACCAGCCCCCGTACATGAAAATAACAATTTAATCAATTACATAAACAACTGTGATAATGCATTACATTAGGAAGATACACCACTTTTTTAAGTAAATCATTCACCGAATTTCAAAACACAAATATACTTATATAAATATCCAGTCTGTTTTAAATGATAGAATTAGTTCATCATAGAATCAAGTGAACAATTGAAGTCATTGCCTTGTACAACTTCATAACCTGATTATTTCCGGTTCACTCCAAATTCACTGTGACTGTTCTCCAACTTCACTGTGACTGTTCTTCTTGGTCCTTTCCACTTTTCCCTTCTCCAAATTCTCTACTGTCTCGCCTCTTTCGGCCCTCGAACTTTGTATGGGTAGGTGGATATATAAGTATGTGATACGTAGATACTTCGATAGGTAGGTATGTGGATACGTCCCGTGGAGCTATTTCACCTTGTGCTTTCAAACTTCGCTTGCTTCTACCACCAAAATTGTGTCCGTCATCTTTCCAGACATCCGGCCCCTTGGATGATTATTTTACGATAGAATTTCTTTTAAATTCAACCTCGGAGTCTCCTACCTTTGTTTTCTCTTGCAGAAAAGCATAGACTGACTAAAATTTTGTGATGGGACATATTAAAAACCAAGAAATCTCATGTGGGAATCATGCCCCTTATTTAGCGTAACCAATCCAGATTAAATACATCTCCCACCTTTTATAACTAGGCGCCAAAATTGTAGTCTGTGTGACCTCGAGATTCCCAAATAACTGATTCTGGAAAATCTCAAATCTGATAATTCCGATACAAGATCAAAGTTAACCCTATCCTTCCAGTCTGTCTGACTGTTAAGTAAACAAATGCTTCATTAAGAATCACTTCTCTCATGACAGAGACATTACAAATCCGTGCATTATGGTGATTTAACATGCCACGGTCCCCATAAATCTAATTAATCATTCACCTGCCTACATTAATGTGCTCTTCATAGATCGACAGAAATTTGCACCCTTACAAGGACATGATTAAGGGCCATTTCAGTAAGACTTAGAGTAAAATTGTAAGGGTTGGCAGGTCTGATAACATTATTATAAGGTAGTCCTATTGTATCTTATACCTCAGGCACTGCCAACACCACAATACATCATAAGTTGATTATCTGGACTAGTCATTTTAGTTTGTATATTAAAATAAATCCTCATGTTTGCTTATTATCCTTTTTATTCTGTCACCTCCTTTCTAAAACACCTTTTTAAAATAAAAACAGTTAAATTATCAGATCATTTTGTGAGAGTTATTCATTTCATTCAAAGAACGATAAACAATTAGTGGTTAAATATCAACATCATTGAAATTGAGGATTCTGCATGATAATTTTCTTTTGTATTAACAGGATGGACCCACATGATCATCAGGAAAGAAATACCCCACAGGTATGAATAACAATATATATTTCATACAAAATTCTACAATGCACAAAACACCTTTTCAAAAATGTTTCGCAAATTGATAAGTTTAGTCCCGAGTCCCCCTCCTGCTACTTTATTGGACACTAATATCTGTTATGGTAATCTACATTAAGACAGTAATGCTGAACTCTTTAAAATCATCCATAGTGGGGAACATTAGTTAAGTTAGTGGAGTATGGGACTTTTAATCCAAGGGAGCCTGGGTCGGCTACCTTGGTGTGTTCTTTAGAGTCTCAAAATAAAAATGGGAAATACCTACATATTATCCAGCGTCACCTAAAAGTATATATTTCCAGTGTTTGAATTCTTTTTATGCACTGGGAACAAAAATGTTTCAACAAACTGGCAAATGGACCCAGATTATGACTGGCAATAGTCAGTGTAAAGAAAAACCCCAAAACAATAATTAAATTCCTGCTAGATGTAACCTTTGGCCTTGTCACTTTTCCAGGTATGTGTCTTAAGTGTACTTTGTAAAGAAATAGTATTTTACACTGTACACTTTGCTAGGCTTTTGTCTTGAGTGTACTTTATAAAGAAACAGAATTCTACTACTGTATTCTTTGCCACTTGCCAGGTAGGTGTCTTGAGTGAACTTTGTACAGAAATAGTATTTTACATTGTACAATGCATTCTTCTTGAGTGTACTTGGTAAAGAAATGGTATTACAGTACTGTACACTTTGCCAAGCATGTGTCTCGAGAGTACTTTGTAAAGAAATAGTATTATACTATTGTACACTTTGCCAGGCATCTGTCGTGAGTGTACTTTGTAAGGAAATAGTAATCTACATTGTACACTTTACCAAGGATGTGTCTTGAGTGTACTTTGTAAGGAAATAGTATTATACACTGTACACTTTGCCAGGCATATATTGAGTTAACTTTGTAAATAAATAGTGCTATACTGTACACTTTGCTAGGCAATTGTCTTGAGTGTATTTTGTAAAGATATAGTATAATACACTGTACAGCATTCGTTTGTTAAGGTATACTTGGAATCACATGGTCTAGTATGAAATACAAAACAACAATTTCTATGTCTTTACTTCTAATGTACTAAATTATGTTTTGCTTTAATTATGCTTTCTTCATTGCAAGGGAATATAGTTTTCAATGGAGTTCAATACAGCCTAGCCTGTTGACTTTTGCCTGCTTGGTAATTGTTGCAAAATTATAATAATGCAGTCATAATTTATTGTATGTTTGATGAATTCTCAGATATGCTGACTGGCTGCTGATCCTCAGTCTTATATTAATGATTTTTTTTCTCCAAAATATATTTCACAGAACAACTACTACTACTTCTAGAACAAAATAGGCAACTTTTCTCTACATTACAAACACAAAATAAATTAACTAAATTTGGTTTACACTATACATGAACAAATCAAATATTAAGTTTTTAATCTGTTATAAAGTATCAGACTCTATGGTCTTAAACCAAGTAATAGAAAAGAATGAAAACTGTCAAATAATGTGGAAGATTCAACAAATAATATCTTTCCCTAGAATACAAAGTGCAAATTTTGAAGAATTTTCAATATTATGAATTAAATCCCAAATAGTCCAAAATATTCTATCACTAGTGCAAATGAATGTAGTTATAATTAAATTCCAGTGGTGTTCAAAATAAGGTCCAGCACTGAAGGCATTGATGTGCCTGTAGTCTTGAATGTACTAATATACTAGTAGCCTAAAGTGTGATCATGTACTAAGTCTTCCAATTAATCACAATGATATAATCCAAGATGTTGTTGTCTGAATTCACTACAATTCCAAGTACATGTATATGTTTCTGTCCAAGAATATTATTTAAGAGCATTTATTGTTTCCAGTGAATAATAATTCAAATAAATAATTTCATAAAAATCAAAATCTAAACACAACAATAAGATTGATTCTGCCTAAAGATGTCAAAGCAAGAATGAGAATAAACAAGAATATATAAAAAAAAACTAAGGCACAAAAGAAAATCCAGGAGGGTCAAGTTCATTTCCAGAAAAATTCAAACCCTGTCAACAAGATAAAATATGTTAATAAAATTGTAATAAAGAATGTGGTAAACATAAGGTACAATAGATAAGGTACAATAGGTCATTTCATAGGGACTACCACTGTTCTAGACCCAGACACAAATAAATATGTTTACTTTTATTGATAATGATCCTAATATTTGACCCACACCCAAAGGGAAATATTAACAATGTATTATTTGTTTACCAAAAGAAAAGTTACTGGTCAGGTAGACAATGAACTTGATTTCTGACAACGTCAAATCCAACCATGGAAAGAAAAAAACTATACATATTAAATATTCATAACAAAAGGGACAGCTGAAAAAATTTGCAACAAAAGTTGCATGAGGGATATTTGGTTAGAATCCAGAAGCCTATGTGTTAAAAAAAATTCACCCAAATACTCATTTCACGCTAAAAATTCCAAATTCTAGGGTTGGAGGACCCAAAATGTTATCCTTAATCTATCTCTCTATCTATCCTCCATCTCTAACTACATATTGACCTAACTGACCATCTAATTAAAATGTGTTGCATGAAGGAAAAATAATTTTGTATCAGGATAAAATAGATATTATGACTGGAAAAACTACCAACTTGAACTATGGGCTTCAGATATTTATGTCTTCAAATACAATTAAGTCACACTAGAGTGTTGGCTTAAATCCAGTAAAAAGGCCCAGCTTCGTATTTATTCCACATCAAAATAATTACAAAATGTTTGCAGAACTTCACCGATTTCTCATTGCAGAAACTGAAAAATGGGCCGGAACTCTGACGAACAAGGACTGGCAAACCCACAGAACAAACACTAAAACACATTAAGGATGTAACAATAGACTGAATATACTATTAAATGCAATGAAAAGTACCTGATACAGTATCTTGCAACACAAGAATAGTAATATTGGTATACCAGGATTTTTCTTTAACTACATTCAAGTATCCTGAACTGATATCTCTTTCATTAAGCTCAGCATTATATCCAACATGGTGATTTACTAAGTATGAATCAATGATAAACTTGAGCGGAATTTAGCTCAATCTGGAATATATTTTTACTAAAAAAAAGAAATAGAGACCAATAAAACTGACAAAACTGTCTTCGTTTGTAACCTTTCTATAATCAAAATCAACACATTTGGAGACACATTTATGGCATTGCTATCCATCATCCTTCCATCAACAGTAACCTTGCAAAGAAGTGACAGTACCCCCAGACCCAACACCAACAACTGCAGAAAAAAAATGTATACAGTTCCCAGAGATTGCCAAACATTTAAAGTTGGCAATCTATGATCATTGACATGCCAGGCACACAGAGTTTACACAAACTTTTATTACCAAAGGCTACATATCAATCATGCCATTGACAGTTTCATTACCAAAAGCCACATATCAATCATGCCATTGGCAGTTTCAATGTCAAAGACCTCATATCAGCCATATAAGTTCCATTGCTAAAGTCCCTGTATCAATCATGCCATAGTGTGTTTCATTGCCAAAGGCCCTATATCAATCATGCCATAGACAGTTTCATTGCCAAAGGCCCCATATTAATCATACCATAGTTTCATTGCCAAAGGCCCTGTATTAATCATGCCATAGACAGTTTCATTACCAAGGCCACATATCAATCATGTCAAAGACAGTTCAGTGCCAATTTAGGCTCCATATCAATCATGTCATAGACAGTTTCATTGCCAAAGGCTCCATATCAATCATGTCATAGAGTTTATTGCCAAAGGCCCCATATCAAACATGTCATAGACAGTTCATTGCCAAAGGCCCCATATCAATCATGTTATAGACAGTTCAAAGGCCCTATATCAATCATGTCATAAACATTTCATTGCCAAGGGCCAGATATCAATCATGCCCAAAGTTTCATTATTCATTACTTAGTAATTAGAGTGTTGTGTACAATATAAGCTTCTTAAACCTGGTGTCTTTGCTCAATCCATGAAACAGTGTAACATTGAGACATTCTACCAGAGACTCACTGCAGATGTCTGCTTAAAAGTCAAAGTGGATCTAAAATCCTGCTTGCCCTTTTCCTCATTTTTGAATTCATAGGATGACATTTGTCAGCATGATACATTTGTTATTTGTGTTTTGGCTCCTTTTCATGACTTAATCTTTTAATAATTTTATTTTGCAGTATCTGAATCATTTAATAATTTTTTTTTTGCAAACCAACAACCTATATTATCAGGTAGAATAATCTTGTTATTCTTTCTAAGTTTTATTTTCTTCCTTGCTGAAATGTTTCCCTCTGTATCAATGTTAAATTAAAAATGAGGTATTATATGAATATATCTAATTTTGTCAAATGAACATCAAGATGTTTATTTCTGGTTAAGTTTTTATTACCTGTTGAGAAATTTCCCAATTTGATTTCAGTACAAAAATGCAAAATTAACATTTAAAACAAGAATGGTTTAAGTGACCGACATGGATTGATATATACTGCAATACAGACTTGCACACAGTAATACATAGCTATGTGTTTTTTCCTGGCTATGCTCACCCCTAAAACACATCCACTGTCAGCTGGTGTACAGACACTCACCCCTAAAACACATCCACTGTCAGCTGGTGTACAGACACTCACCCCTAAAACACATCCACTGTCAGCTGGTGTAGAGATGCTCAATCCCTAAAACATACATCAACTCTGTCAGCTGGTTTACAGACCCTCCCCCCTGAAACACACATCAACTCTGTCAGCTGGTTTACAGATGCTCACCCCTAAATACACATCAACTCTGCCAGCTGGTTTACTGACACTCACCCCCAAAAACATAGCAACTCTGCCAGCTGGTTTACAGATGCTCATCCATAAAACACACATCAACCCAGGACCCTGGGTGGCCGAGTGATCTAAAGTGCTGGCTTTTACAGATCACTACCATCTCACTTCTATTCACATGGGTTCAAGTCTTGACCCCTGCCAATGTGCGTATCTGAGAAAGCTTGCCAGTAGCTTTTCATGGGTCAGTGGTTCTTACTCCACCAGTTATACTGGCCACCATAAACAGCCTCACAGGCACTGAAAAATGAAATTAAACCCACAATAACAACAACAACAACTCTGTTGGTTTACAGACGCTCACCCCTAAAAACACATATCATCTCTGTCACCTGTTTCACAGATGCTCAACCCTAAAAACACAACTCTGTCAGCTGGTTTACAGACTCTCACCCCTAAAATGCGACATCAACTGTCAGCTTGTGTACAGAAGCTCACCCCTAACAACAAATCAACTTTGTCAGCTGTTTCACAGATATTCACCCCTAAAACACACATCAACTCTGTCAGCTGCTTTACAGACACTCACCCATAAAACACACATCAACTCAATCAGTTGTTTCAGATACTGACCCCTAAAACACATATCAACTCTGTTAGCCAGTTTGCAGACACTCACCCCTAAAACACATATCAACTCTGTTAGCCAGTTTGCAGACACTCACCCCTAAAACACATATCAACTCTGTCAGCTGGTTTACAGACACTCAGCCCTAAGACACACATCAACTCTGTCAGCTGGTTTATAGATGCTCACCCCTAAAACACACATCAACTCAATCAGCTGTTTCACAGATACTCATGCCTAAAACACACATCAACTCTGTCAGCTAGTTTACAGACACTCACCCCTAAAACACATCTCAATTCTGTCAGCTAGTTTACAGACATTTACACCAAAAACCCACATCAACTCTGTCAGCTGGTTTACAGACCAAAAACCCACATCAACTCTGTCAGCTGGTTTACAGACACTCACTCCTATAACACACATCAACTCTGTCAGCTGGTTTACAGACACTCAATCCTAAAAACACAACTCTGTCAGCTATTTCACCGATGCTCAACCCTAAAACACACATCAACTCTGTCAGATGGTTTACGGACACTCACCTCAAAAACACACATCAACTCTGTCAGATGGTTTACAGACACTCACCACTAAAGCACACATCAACTCTGTCAGATGGCTTACAGACACTCACCTCAAAAACACACATCAACTCTGTCAGATGGTTTACAGACACTCACCACTAAAAACACACATCAACTCTTTCAGCTGGTTTACAGACCATCACCCCTAAAACACACATCAACTCTGTCAGCTGTTTCACAGATGCTCACCCCTAAAACACACATTAACTCTGTCAGCTGGGGTACAGAAGCTCACCCCTAAAACACACATTAACTCTGTCAGCTGTTTCACAGATGCTCACCCCTAAAACACACATTAACTCTGTCAGCTGGTTTACAGATACTCACCCCTAAAACACACATCAACTCTGTCAGATGTTTCACAGATGCTCACCCCTAAAAACACACATCAACTCTGTCAGCTGTTTCACCGATGCTCAACACTAAAACACACACCAGCTGTCAGCTGTTTCACAGATGCTCACCCCTAAAACACACATCAACTCTGTCAGATGGTTTACAGACACTCACCCCTAAAACACACATCAACTCTGTCAGCTGTTTCACAGATGATCACCCCTAAAACACAACTCTGTCAGCTGGTTTACAGACAATGTAGTCTAATAAGCTGTTTAATGATTCCTCAGTAACAATGGTTACAAGCGACTACCAGCATGCAAATCTAAAACTGATTAATGAAGGGGCCAAAACTCCCAATGAATATCTTCCAGACAATAACAATTAAACAAGAGTCTGTCAAAGGGAATGACACTCATTTAGCTGAAATGAATTTCCACGGATCAAGATAAGAACATTTCTTATTTTAATTGCTGAATGTTGAAACCATCTTGAGGTGATAATGAATGTAAGATCAACTTAACTTGCATCAATGTACAAACAGGCTTCATCTTGTGTACTCTAAGTATAATTTTACACTGATTACTCGAATATCTTATGTAGGCATATCTGTCCATCTCTCTCTCTCTCTCTCTCTCTCTCTCTCTCTTTCTATCTCTCTCCAAGCAATATCATTGTCTATTCTTACCTTTCATAAATGAGCAATTTTCATAACGAAATTTTTTTAAGTAAAATCAGGATCACAGCAATGAAATAATCTTGTTTGAAAAATTAATATCTATTATGATCTTTAAAAAAGGAAGAATCTGATGAAAAGTAAATTAATTTTGTTTTCTATTCTGGTTTCTACAATTCATTGCTAAATTAGAAAAGTAAAATAAAAATGTGAAACTGAAACAGAAACAGAGGAGAGTTAGAGGGATTAGTCACATTTGTCTACTCTCAAATCATGTTTCCATGTAACAGTACCTCTTAATTTGGGCAGTCTCAACTTGTCTGCTACACCAATTTGTAAACTCCCAACTCCTACACTATGTCAATTAGCCTACTCCCAACTTACTGTGTCAATATGTCTAGACCCAACTCACCTACTTTGTCAACTTGCCTACTCCCAACTCACCTACTGTGTCAATATGCCTACACCCAACTCACCTACTGTTTCAACTAGCCTACCCCCAACTCACCTAGTATCAACCTGCCTACCCCCATTCATCATCCACATCATCAATCTGCCCTACTCCCAACTCACCTACTGTGTCAATATGCCTATCCACAACTGACTATACTGTGTCAATTTACCTACTCACAACTCATCTACTGTGTCAATTAACCTACTCCCAATTCACCTAGTGTCAACTTGCCTACCCCCATTCATCATCCACATCATCAATCTGCCCTATTCCCAACTCATCTGTGTCAATTTGTCTACTCCCAACTTGTCTACTGTGTCATTTTGCCAGCTGCCAATTCATCTACTGTGACAATTTGCTAAGTTGTCTACATTATGATGATTTCCTCATAAGCACACCTGTTAACATTTTGATTGTAACATATTTTTAAGTATATCATGTTGTATATATGAACAGGTCTGATTTAAAGTTTGACATTTATTTAAAACCAACATCTTTACAAGCAAATCAGTGATCAAAATCAGCAAAAATAAGCAAAGTACATATCCCAGTGTGCACCAAAGTAACCTACTACTCAAAACATAGTAAACCAAGTTTATTTTCACATAAAAGTATATGCCTTGCTGGCACAATAGCTACCAGTATGTTTTGTTTTTAGACTTTGAGTTGTGCAATGCCTGTCTGAATCTGATATTTTAAAAATATATTCTTATTAATTTTCAATTTATAATCTTAATGTTAGTGTGTACTTTACATTAGTAGATATGAAAACATTGGCTACTCTCTCTGTATATATTTTCACACATGTATTTAACTGTCAGCAGCAACCTTTTCAGCTGAAACCAAAATCTTTTTTTAAAAACTGATTGACCTTGGATTAAATCCAAGGTCAGTCAGTTTTTACAAAAATTTCGGTTTCAACTGAAAAGGTTGCTTCCTAGCTCTGAATAATTTATGATCATTAGTATTTTAAGATAGTTATGCTCTGAGAATGGCAAATTACTAATGATCATGAATTTGGTTTACTTTTATACTTTATGGCACTGCAACACAAGCAGGTTATTTAGTGCAGAGACAACTTCAAGTAAAATGCCATGCCCAATTGCTTTTGTTTTTAGCTGCAAGATAATACGTATCTATTTAATAGCAAACCAGTTGTCTCCATTAGTTGCCTCAGGTGACATGCATGAGGACACACATACTGGGTTTATTTTACTGGTCTGAATCAACAGGGGTACTTGCTATATACAAACTGGGCTCAAGCACACACAAAAATGAAGTGTAGAAATTACCAGTCAATATGCACTGAATTTAGGTTTCAGCCAATATAAAATGGTAAGGCACCAAATTTTACTTTATGTTTTTCAAATGAATATTTCCTAGGTTCCAACTGAATAACATAAATACTAAATTTCCAATGAAAAATATTCAATATTTAGATGTAAAGATATAAATACATGTATAATTTCTGCAATATACAATCATATCTCAGTCCATAGGAAGGAGTTGAACAATATCTACTCCAAGAGCAAGAAAGCTTTTCATTTTCAATTCATTTTTGTTGTGCAGAACCACATACAGTTTAAACCAAACTTTTACAGAATTAGATTTGAAGTATTTCTAACAAATTTCATGCAAACTGACCCATGCAGTTTAAAAAGTTTATGATGCATACCCTTGAAATGTGAGACCAAAACTACTTACCAAGTATTATATATTAAAGTATGACAGTATCTTGGATTTAAATGTTTGGTTTAAAAATTATTAACCTTATATATATTTCATAATTTTCTTCAGTTAAATCATATTTATAGGCATGAGAAAACATATTTCTTGATAATCATGAATCTAAGTTCACAAGAATGCATTCTCAGCAAAGTTTATCCTATGAAAGTGTAAGAAATATGCTTTCACAAAACAAGTGCCCCTCAAAGAGACAATTTGCTCTTCTGACTGAAAAGAATTTATGGGAATCCAATATAAGACTGTCCTTCTTTACTATTATTATTTCTAACTGCTGAGTACTAAAGCCATTTCTGATATTCTTTATGAATTCCAACATAACATATATGCTTGAGTAGTATAATAAAAGGGGGCTATGAGCACATTTTCATATACCCTATTTTTGTGCTTGTAACAACTGTGTTTTCAGTGTTTTGAACATTCTATCAACAAATAATGATGTGACTACAATGATGGTAAAATTGTGCTTGCGATATAATCGTTATCATATCATTTGGAACCTTCTGGACAGGAAAATTTATACGCTCGAATATTAGAAAAAGTTATAGCGACTATTTTACAAATGAGACCTTCCAAATCACACTTGCCAGGTACCACACTGCACTCGCCCCCCTTTTATTATACTAGTGATTAACTAAAATTTTAAAACAAAATCAGATTATATAATCATATTACATAAAATTTATTCACAAAATTATATAAATAAATTTTCACTAAAATAATATAATGACATTTGGTTATGGTAGAGATTACATGTTGTGTTGTGTTGAAAATTTTGCAAAATCTGTTGGGCAATTTAATATTGCTACATCTAACATTTAACCAGAGAAACTTTTTTACAACAATCATATAAAAATAGTTGCTTTAAATTTAAGTAAAAAAACAAATTACAAAATTTAAGTCGGTAAAAATTGCAGCTGAAGCACTCAAAATACACACTGATAAAATCAGCCAAAATAATTATTTTCAAACTTCTGATGGCTTGTACTGGATTTGATTTAGAGTAAAATATAAGTCTGACCAAGAAAAATTAAACTATTTAATGTCGGATCCATTCACTGATGTTTATACACACCTGATATATAATCTTCCTGAGCGACGACGGCAACAACTACTTTCTAATCTTATAATGACCTAACGCGAGCATGTTTATGCCATCAGCACAATAACGCTTATCGTCAAAATTAGTCAAACCCTCTTTGATATCTCTATAAATTTTTATTTGAAGTTTGTACGACCTTATCATAGTCATTTCAGTGAAATGCTTCTCATTATCAAATAACACTGACAGATAATCGTCTTGCATGACATTATTTTTTACAACTGATTTTACACACCTTTTAATTTTTTTGTTTCTTTTCCAGCAGCTGTTTTTAGCAAATACATTTTACTCCGCAATCCGACAAACTCCTTAACAATACCGAAGCCGAACTCATCTTTCGTAAGACACATTACCTTTTTATTAGTTGCATCATGAAAAGGATTATCTCGAGCAACGTCAGATAAATCATATAACTCTTTATGGTTGTAAATATCTTGATAAACATCATCTGCATGTATTTCAAAAACAACTGAGTCAGTGTCAGTGAACAACAAGTTCGAATTAGGCCAAACACGATTTACAAAATTATAGTGAAAATCGTTCATGAGCCATTTTGATGTTTCTAATACTGTTGCACCAATGAATATCTGTTTATTAAGCACTAGGTTTGTTTTATGCTTCTTGACCATAACAAGGTTTTCGTTTATGTGCATCATCCCAGCGAACTTCTCTGACGCAACTAATTTACTACAAGGCTTGATGTTATTAACGAGTTCAATATCGACCCTGGTACGAATATTTTCCATTGTCTTGCCAAACACTGAATTATTCATAAGTTTGAAAAAAATCTTTTTCGAAAACAGTTGTTGCGGTGGTTCTCATATTGTTATTAAACTTGATATAGTCACTCATCCAACGTGATTGTTTAAGATTTCTATAGTGACAAACATAATTATGTTTATTTAACAAATTCGGCAGTAGCTTTTCGATCGAGCAAGGTTTTCCTTGCTGATGTGATAATTGTTCTCGTGATAATAGGAACCTGGTATAGCCATTTTCTCTGGCAGAAATGGATAATGCGTCTAATGAGCTGTTCATAAATTGCATAGAATCAATAAATCACAGTGGACCAACAGTCAATGACATAAATTTCTCAGCGTTATTTGGAATTCCATTTATTTTACGATTACTACACAATTTCATGATATCAGGATGACCGAGTGCATTAATGATAAAATGACCGTCATAACCCCAAAAATTATGAGCGATACACGGGATGAACTGGACTGAGGCGAATAAAATATTTGCAAAACTGTCAAAAGGAACTCCGATGATACCATTAACACCAGAGCAAGAAAACGAATATGCGACAGCAACACATTGTCATATTTGTGGAATAGAACATTTTTATATGCACCTGACGAATATAAAAAAGTTCATGACCACTGTCACATTACAGGTCATTACAGAGGACCAGCACATAACAAATGTAATTTGAAATTTCACTCACTCCAGTTCATCCCGTGTATCGCTCATAATTTTTGGGGTTATGATGGTCATTTTATCAATAACGTGCTTGGTCATCCTGATATCATGAAATTGTGTAGTAATCATAAAATAAATGGAATTCCAAATAACGCTGAGAAATTTACATCATTGACTGTTGGTCCACTGCGATTTATTGATTCTATGCAATTTATGAACAGCTCGTTAGATGCATTAGCGAAAAACTGCAGCGAGTTTATTTCGTTAACAGAGCATTTCGCGGACAATGTTAGTCTGATGACAAAGAAAGGTATCTTTCCATACAAGCATATTGACAGTATACAACAACTTGATGAAACATCGTTACCAGGCAAAGATAAAATCTACTTGTTGCTGAACAACGAAAATATCTCCGACAGTGAGTATAATCACGCTTGTCAGTTTTGGAGTAAATTCGGTTGTAAAACCCTTGGTGATTACTTAGATTTATATTTGATCCAAGACAATTTGTTGCTCGATGATATTTTTCAAAGTTTTCGCAGAAAAAGTATTAACAAATATAAGCTCGATCCCTGTTGGTATTTCTCATCACCGGGTTTGTCGTGGGACGCGTTGTATAAACTTACTAATGCAAAAACCAAACTAACAACAGAAAGAAATGTTAATATGTATCATTTTATTGAAAAGTCGATTCGTGGTGGAATAAGTGTAATATCAAAGAAATATATGCATGCTCTAATAACAAATATATGAGCGATTATAATCCTGATAAGCAGTCCTCGTATATACTTTATCTTGACAAGAACGCATTATACAAATTGGCTATGTCTCAAGCTATGCCCGTTTGTTGCGAGTGCTGGGTAAACGAGAAGTACTTGATGATACAAGTAGTCTGACAAAAGATTTGTCTGATGCTGGTCACACTTATTATCTTGAAGTTGATGTTGATTATCCTGATACACTGCATGACTTACACAAACATTATCCGTTTCTGCCAGAGAAAATGGTTATACCAGATTCGCTATTATCACGAGAACAATTATCACATCGGCAAGGAAAACCTTGCACGATCGAAAAGCTAGTGCCGAATTTATTAAATAAACGTAATTATGTTTGTCACTATAGAAATCTTAAACAAGCACTTGACAAAGGGTTAGTTTTCAGAAAAATTCACCGAATATTGCGTGTAAAACAATCACATTGGATGAGTGACTATATCAAGTTTAATATTGATATGAGAACCACACCAACAACTGATTTCGAAGAAGATTTTTTCAAACTTATGAATAACTCTTTTTTGGCAAGACAATGGAAAATATTTGTAACAGGGTCGATATCGAACTCGTTAATAACATCAAGCGTTGTAGTAAATTAGTTGTGTCAGAGGAGTTTGCTGGGATGATACACATAAACGATAACCTCGTTATGGTCAAGAAGTATAAAACAAACCTAGTGCTTAATAAACAGATATTCATTGGTGCAACAGTATTAGAAATATCAAAATGGCTCATGTATGATTTTCACTATAATTTTGTAAAGCGTGTTTGGCCTAATTCGAACTTGTTGTTCACTGACACTGACTCAATTGTTTTTGAAATACATGCAGATGATGTTTATCAAGATATTTACAACCACAAAGAGTTATATGATTTATCTGACGTTGCTCGAGATAATCCTTTTCATGATGCGACTAATAAAAAGGTAATGTGTCTTACGAAAGATGAGTTCGGCTTCGGTATTGTTAAGGAGTTTGTCGGATTGCGGAGTAAAATGTATTTGCTAAAAACAGCTGCTGGAAAAGAAACAAAAAAATTAAAAGGTGTGAAAAAATCAGCTGTAAAAAATAATGTCACACATGACGATTATCTGTCAGTGTTATTTGATAATGGGAAGGATTTCGCTGAAATGACTATGATAAGGTCGTACAAACATCAAATATGATTATATAATCTGATTTTGTTTTAAAATTTTAGTTAATCACTAGTATAATAAAAGGGGGCTGAGCACAGTGTGATACCTGGCAAGTGTGATTTGGAAGGTCTCATTTGTAAAATAGTCGCTATAATTTTTTCTAATATTTGAGTGTATACATTTTCCTGTCCGGAAGGTTCCAAATGATATAATAACAATTATATCGCAAGCACAATTTTGCCATAATTGTAGTCGCATAATTATTTGTTGATAGAAGGTTCAAAACGCTGAAAACAACAGTTGTTATGGGCACAAAAATAGGGTATATGAAAATGTGCTCATAGCTCCCTTTTATTATACTACTGCTTGCTTATAAGTCAAGTCCAGCTGCAAACTGTACAGACCCAGATCTGCTGTTGCACTGGCAGATCTGGGTCTCTGTAGTTTGTTAGGAGTAATCTGTAGAACAAACAACAAAGACCCTTATCTGCAGGTGCATTATGCTATGGTAGATGAGGATCTTTGGTGTTTGCAGTTTGCCTCAACTAATAAGAATGTATAAACTGTACCAAATCTGGTAAACATTTTCTAACATGTTAGCAAGATACTTTGAACCAGAGATCATGGGCAGAAAATCACTGAACTTTTCATGGACAATGTCAAGATATATGCAAAAGTTGAGTTTGGTTAAATCTTCAATTATTTTGTTATAGCTGGAAAAGTTATTTAAGTGGGATTATTCAAAGTGTTGTAATACTATATTCATAAACTGGGTTTCACCAAAATACATTCATATTTGTGTTATCGTACTCACAAACCAGTACTGCAAAATATCTGAGCCAAGACCTTGGCCTTAAAATCAATGTCTGAGTGCCAACCATCCACTTCTTCACTGGAAGGCAACTAAAAAATGGTGAAATCTGATCAAAATTCACTTGTATATGTGCATGTCAATATGTTCATAAAATTAATTAAGTACAAAAATGCATGCAATTACTTGACTTGATCCCATGGTCAATTGGGTCTTATTTTCAAAACTATTTCACCAAGAAAAACTGGCGAAATGTTGGTGGTCAGATTGTTAAGATTGTGCCATTTCAGTCAAATGAGGAAACACCATTTTCATTCAGAACAAGCTAAATACCTTTTTTAAAGCAAACACAAATTACAAGATTCTCATGAAGTTCACTGCACAAGTCATAGAGGATGTCCAGGGGCAATCTCTTTTAATTAGGACCAAATAGACATTGTAGGAGGGTTTCGAATGAAAAAAAGAAAACATGTTGATACATATGCTCTGGAGTAGTGATCATCTTTACAAGATGGCTGTTTTGATGGCCGTATTGGATGCCTGATTGGCACCATATTCATTTAGTACCAACTAGACATCATGAAAAGTCTTTTCATGAAAACCCTATCTAAATATGCTCATAAGATGTAGCTAAAACAAGATTTTTCTGATGGCAATCATGACAGCCATACTGGATATCTGATCAGCAATGTTTTTATTTAGGACAAATCAATACACCATAAGAAATCTTTTAGTGAAAACCCCATGTCAATATGACCTCACAAGAAGTAGTGACTGCCAGAGTGTGTGCAGTATGTTATACAATGTGTGCAAGCTGATGTAGTAATAAATCAAAAGGAATCGATGAAACCATTTTTTTTTTATTATGTCCAAATTCATTACTGGAACTCAACTGGCCCATAAACTTGAAATTGTAAGTAACTGAAACAGGGAAATATGACTATATTCAATGGAAAACAGAACAAATAGAGTCATTTGCCTATTGTTTCTCTCAATTTGTAAACAATATATTAATTTGGATAAAGGCAAGTTGTTTTGTTTAATGACAAACATGTCCTACAGAAAAGCTCAGATAAGAAAGACATTAAACCAAAATCTATATCGATTTACTTCAACCTATCGTCATGAAAATTGATACCCATAAAAGTTAATGAATTTACACTATTTTGGACTTGCATTTGAAGACAGTTGAAACCCCATGTTGATTTGATCATCTACTCCAGGGAAGCAGCAATAAAATGGTGACAATATTGGATGTAAGATGAACAACTTTTTCTTTTAAGATCAACTTGATATCATGGGACGTCATTTTGTGAAAACCTCATATCAGTCGGACCATTCATTCAGAAGCAGTAGCAACAAGAAGGCTAATAAAAGCCATAATGGTTGATGTATTGGAGGATGTCATGTTAGCACAAGTTTTGTTGAGGACCATATTATGCCTGTGCCTTTTGGTGACAAGCCATGTCACTACAATCATCCATGCAGCAGGAGTAGAAATAAGATTTTTAAAATGGCCATCAAAGCAGCCATATTAAATGTCAGATCAGCACTATTTTCATTGAGGAAATAATAAACATAATGACAACTCTTCTCATGAAAATCTCAAGTCAATTAAAAGCACCATCGTTATTGGAGTAGTAATGAGTTTCAAAATGGATGCCATGGATGACTGAGTGCACTATTTTAAGTCCAAGATCAGGGGATGAATGTATCCATAATGTTTATGGTAATCCTCCCTGTAGTTTAGGAGGAATAATGATAACAAACATGCACTGTTGTTTTGTTTGTTTGTGGCTTAATGTCATTTCCCAGTACAACTTGGCCACCTAAAAGAGCATTACAAAAGCTCTTCTGGTGTATGACCAGTAAAAATATAATTAAATGCTATTCTTCATTCTCCTCCACTACATATCTATTTATTTATTTACTTGACCTATCTCTTTATTTCTACATTATCACCATCACAAAATTATTGAAACTTGGCATACATAGTCAGGTCTGTTAAAGTTAATTGAGGTGAGCAGGTCATTCAGTAGTAATGGTACATCTAGTTATCTAGCATGCAATCAGCACTTACTCTATCATGCCAAAGCAACCTACCTTGCTGCAACCTGGTCATCAAAAATTAACCTGTTTAAAAAATTTTGAATACATCTTTTATATGTCTTTTTATAATGGTTTGTACATGTACATAACAAGTAGATTTTAGTGTATTTTCTTGACAACTGGCTTTTAATACTGTAGCCAAGATTAGTTGTATTAAACAGAACTGTGTTTTCTTTCTTTGCAAAATCTGGCATCTTCATAGCATTTACATATAACCTAAACTTGATTTCTTGTGTTGAGAGTGACCTGAACTTTCCCTTCGGAACTCACGCCACGAATTCAGTTCCCATGGTAAACCTATGCAAACATGATGATATTAAAAATTTAATACTTTTAAATTTCTGAGTGCTCATGATCAAACCTAAATTTATTAGTATTGATGCATCCTTGATGACAACTTCTATGCAGAGAAAAAAATATGAGCCACAGCATTTTCTGGAGCTACATGTGTTTGAAACATGTGCTTTCAATTCTGCACCAAAGAGTCAGGTGCTAATTCAGTAATGAGCGTTCCAAACACAAGCCTGTAACGAACTGAAATTCCATCAATAAAACAGTCTCTTTTTTTTTCAGTTGCAACAAGGATAAGCTCTCAAAAAATTATTGTTGCTAAAATCTAACTTGCATTATCAACCAATCCTCGCCAGTCTAACCCTGGAATATACTCTATTTTATCTTCATCCATTTTCAAACTGGTTCCCATTTTTCAATACCATGTGTACCTTAAGTTCTTCAGCTGAATGGCTTCAAGTCCAAGAGTGCACGCAACATTGGGGGAGTTATCTTCATCATTTAGGGTCAATCTAAACTTACCTATCAAATGAATGGTTTAAAATCCAAGGCTATGCTATATATGGGGAAGGTATCTTTGTCATTCAGGGTCAGTCTTCCATGGAATGCTTTAAAGCTGGAGATGGATGGAAGTAACTTTATCAATTAGGGTCAGTATCTTTATCATTAAGTGTCAGTATCTTTATCAATTAGGGTCAGTGTCTTTATCATAAGGGTCAGTCTCAACTTAATCTTCAGCTGAAGATGGTATCTGTCATGAACTTACACATAACAGAGGTTCCAAAGAACTGTTAACCAATTTGATCATCATCTGAATTGTCACATAATAGGACCAATATACACAATTTACTTTATATATGCATACAAATTCCTGTTTTTATAACTTCACCATTCTTCTTCCAATTTTCATGAAATTTCACAAATATCTACAAGTTTTCTTTCAATCACAGGATAAAAAGTTTAAAACAAAGAATGTCAATTTGAAATAAACATATCTACAAATGAGCAGGCTGAACACTCTCCATTTTTCCTTGAGGTCAATTTAGCTGCCATCAAGAAATTTGCACCCTGTTGGGATCTGATTATCTGATTTGTTTGATGGCCTGTGTATTGACCTGACACAGTGATTGACAGGTGAAACTTTACACTGGAATGCTGAATAAGAATGCTTGACTGACTGCTGGTTGTGGGTAACTGGAACTTCGTGATTTACAACTCATGAAGAAAAGGGTTGATTTTAGTAACTTGCTGGTTAAAATGCTTAAAATCACAGAAACTGATGAGAAATATAAAGATGAAACAGGTACCATATTTATTCAAATTATGATGAAGAAAATACAGGCATCATACATGTAAATAGGAAGCTAAAATGAAAATTCACACTTAAGTATTTTGTTTCTGAATAATGCAATTTCAATTTATTTCAGGTTTACTGCAATTATCTGCCCCATGTCCCTCCAAATTTTGCCCTATGTGTGCCCCCCATGGATGCATTTCTTGGTCCATTGTTTATAACAAAACATTATTTGTCCCTTTTAATTTTAAGTGCCCTCGAGAGTTGTGGGACGCTGCTGAAGGCATCCAAAGATAGAACGCTGTTCTTTGATCAGAATTACCCACATGTTTGATCTCCAAATTGCTAATGCAGCAAATTTGTCTTTCTGATGAAGAAAATTTTGCAGTCCAGTGCTGAAATGTGCAGTACAACATTGGAGCTTTTTTTAACGACACAATAATGCATCTCAAATACCATTTTTCTACCAAAACTTTATATCAGTTTAATTTTTTCAAGAGGCATTGGGTACAATGTTTGGCACCACATAAAGAATGTACTCTTTCAATTACGTCATTTAATCTCTGATAAAAATTATGAACTTAATAAATTTTTTTATTAAAAAACTGAAGCTGACATTATGATTTTATAGGAAAAAGTCAATGAAAATTCTGATTGCTGTGCCCATTTTATCGAAAGACACCAGTTGCATCCATGCAGCAAGTACAGTGTATTTCTGTTGTTGAAACAAATGGCTAAAAATGCAGAATGAGTGATGGGTAGACCTGATAAAAACAAGAGTGACACTGGAACAATATAAGGAATAAGTAGTATATGTATGCAATGAACTGGATCACTGGAATGCTCCAAAACAGACAAGTATGGCTGAACAATAAAAGTGTGGAAATGTCTGCTGAACTTGTCTCAACCTGTGTACATGACTACTCACTTTTATTTAGAGAATAACCTGACTATTAACATGAGTTAAAAGCAATGAAAATTATAACAGCTGTAAACCATCTATTATTAACTGCGTAAAAATGATTATAACAACTGTAAGCCATTTATTACTACTTGCATAAATTGATTATACAACTGTAAACCATCTATTATTGTTTAAAAATGATTATCACAACTCTAAACCATCTACTACTAACTGCATAAAAATGAATACAACTGTAAACCATCTATTACTGTGTAAAAATGATTATAACAACTGTAAACCATGAATTACTAACTGCATAATAATGATTATAACAACCATAAACCATGAATTACTAACTGCATAAAATGATTATAACCAGTAAACCATCTATTACTAACTGCATAAAAATAATTATAACAACTGTAAACCATGAATTACTAACTGCATAAAAATGATTATAACAACTGTAAACCATCTATTACTGTGTAAAAATGATTATAACTGTAAACCATCTATTACTAACTGCATAAAATGATTACAACAACTGTAAACCATTTATTATTAACTGCACAAAAATGATTATAACAACTGTAAACCATCTATTACTAACTGCATAAAAATGATTATAACAACTGTAAACTATCTATTACTAACTGTGTAAAAATGATTATAACTGTAAACCATCTATTACTAACTGCACAAAATGATTATAACAACTGTAAACCATCTATTACTAACTGCATAAAAATGATTATAACAACTGTACACTATCTATTACTAACTGGATTAAAATGATGACAACAACTGTAAACCATCTATTACTAACTGCACTGAAATGATTATAACAATGGTAAACCATCTATTACTAATTGCACTGAAATGATTATAACACCTGTAAACCTTTCACTACTAACTGCACCAAAATGATTATAACAACTGTAAACTATTACTAATTGCATTGAAATGATTATAACAACTGTAAACCATCTATTACTAACTGTACTGAAATGATTATAACACCTGTAAACCTTCCATTACTAACTGCACCAAAATGATTATAACAACTGTAAACCGTCTATTAATAATTGCATTGAAATGATTATAACAACTGTAGACCTTCCACTACTAACTGCACCAAAATGATTAGAACAACTGTAAACCACTATTACTCACTGCACTGAAATGATTATAACAGTGGTAAACCATCTATTTACTAACTGGGTTGAAATGGATATAACAACTGTGAACCATCTATTACTAACTAGGCTGAAATGATTAAGACAAATGTAAACCATCTACTGTATTACTAATTGGGTTTATATAATGAATTTAACAACATTAAACTATCCATTACTATGGGATGTTTTCACAGACATCACGATTATGTATGCAAATACCCACAATGCAAAGTGTGTGTACCTTGTGCTGCCATTTTGAGTCTCTAACAAACCTTTGTCAACACGAGTTATCACATATATTCAAGATAAAAATATGATTTAATTATCGATAAGGATGTTTACTTAATCAAAATGATACATGGATTATGCTTGAAATAATGTGCCCCTACAGCACAAAAATAAAAATATAGCTGTAAGTTCCGTGGTTTATGTCGAAAGACAGAAAAGTGAAACTGAACTGTAATCAAGCAAATTGCTATCAAATATAAATACAGTTATTTCTTTTACATAAACAGACAATATTGTCTTTTTCTAAAAATATTTTGTATGATGTCCCTAAGCTTGTCACCTTGAAAGAGTATTTCTGGAAAATTATCATCGGGATACAATAACAGTTACGGAAATAAAAGTTTGTAGCATGTGTATTATGCCAGAACTTTAATGAACAAATACTTTTTGTGAAAACATGTGCTTGTGCCAAAGAAGCTGACAAACCAATTTTAATAAGTACGGTCAAATATTGTATTTGTGGTGGAGATGGTGGACGTAGTATGATATTGAATGTAAGTGATAACCGTTCAAAGAACTTTCATCTTCAGTGTATTAAAACGAAACGTTTGCCTAACGGAGCTTGTACCGAATGTCAAAACCCATTATTCTTGAAATGCTTTTAGAAATATGAAATTATATATTAACGACTGTTATTTTTAACTTGAACTATAATTAAATGATTGATTTCAGCACATGTAAATTGAAAATCATTACATGTTTGTACTTGTTTGTGTATTCATTTGTTTATGCATCTGTTTATTGATTGATCTTTTTGTTTATGAAAGAATAACAAAGATGGTTGAAATGTCAATTATTTATTTGAAGAAAAAAGGGGAAAGTCAAGCATTTGGTCTTGTGCGGCTGACCTGCTCAACAGTATGTGATGTATTATTATATCCTTACACACAAAGTCAGACTTGCCTTCATAATTATGTGGGAAGAACAATGTTGTTAAGTGCCGGTTTGAGAACTGAAATGGTGGATATGGAAGTACACATTTTGTGACCTCAGGTGAAAACAATTGATACTGTAGGACCTATTCTGCTGTAACTGCACTCCTCTTAGGGAATTAGACAAGTGAAAGGGTTTATTTATAACAGATTTCATTCAATATGAGGCCTTCCAGTTCTACAAGGGGACTCTCTGATTGCATAACTGCCTGACTCATGATTGATCCTAGCTTATCACTGAACCTAGCTGACCTCAAAGAATCATTCCCTGAAGAGCCTACTTGTCTAAGGCTGACCTAACATTTGGTCTAATTGTGATAACTGCAGACATTTATCTAAGATACAAAACAGAACTCACTAAAGCTAAATTCTATAACCTAATAATGCTATATATATATACTCTCTCCATTCACACTCCTTAATAAGATTTACCAGAAATTCTAAAATTTATATATTAAGTGGAAAATTACTGGTAAAATATTTCCTTATGAACTAATTAATTCCAAATGACACTGTAACTACCTGACTCTAATTTAGGCACTTTACACTTAAGGAGCTATAATAATTACAACACATGATCACAGGGGGGCCCACAGAATTATTGTTGGGGTGGGGTAGGGAGGGAGGCAATCATGTAGTGGTCAGCTATTTAGTTTTACAGATGTAGGCCAATACATGTTTAGAGGTGAAATGGGGCACCCATGCATGGTCATAAATCCAAATGTTTGGCTATAAAGGGAAACTTGCCAACAGTGATTTGTTTTAAGTCAACAAACATACCATTTCCCAAAAATAAAAGGTTACTTTGTTTCAATTGCTTGCCAGCCTGAACTGCTAGATGTAACATCCCTCACTGGACTACATGTAGTAAACACCATTTTTAACTGGAACTGCTGCTAAAAAATTTAACAGTAAAGACAGATGTTCCCCTCTATTATAACCAAACAATAATTTATTTTGTTAAGACAATTATATACAAATGTATCTTCTCATCTATAATATAGATAACTTCAATACTACCTGAAATAATTAAATCTGTATAATAACAAACTAGGTTTAAATGAATATAACAATAGTAAACCATCTACAACTAATTAGGTTCAAATGATTATAACAGCAACCATTTATTACTAACTGCACTGAACTGCATATTTTGCTAATGTTTAGGACTTATTTTGGTGATAGTTTTAACAGTTTCATGTAACATGAATTAAATGTCATTTTCTCAATGTCAGCTTTGACATTACAGATACAGTGATGATGCAAATGCCCTAACTACAAATAGAATATTGCCCAAGCATGTGACCTAATTATTATGACTTATGGGCATAAACTAAATAACAGAAAGAAGAAAAACATACAAGTTTTGTAAAATTCAACAAATAAGTTAGGTGGAACTGTATAGTTTCATGATTTGCATAGGGTCAGATCTGTAGATTTCCCAGTTTTCCTCACTGGTTATAACAGGCTATTTAAAAAAGACCATGTACATCTTACATATCGTTAAAAGAACTTATAATTCCCATTATTTTGGTGTATGACACATAGGTGTAGTATGGGTTATAGGGTACACAGCCTGGCCTTACTTCAGATGTGCAATTATTAAAAAAAATGGTAGCTCCACTTGGTCATTTACACCTCTTGGACTTCAGAGGCAAATTGTAAAAAAAAGAGCTGATAACATTTTTTACATTTTATATATTTGGTAATTCATTCATAGCACTTTCTGAGGCTGTTATTGTCTAGTCTGACAAATTCATTTTCTCTATCTTAATAACTGCTTTGTATACTTTACACTAATTCAGGCTGACTTTTTGAGCACATTTTAGTTAGCTGCATGCTTATTTACAATTTCCACAATTACAATATCCAAAGAAATTTTAGCCAAAGTACGTGAAAGTAACAAAGAGGCATGCCAACATTCTCTCCATTGTGCATGTTGCAAATGCAAACATCTTCATCTTACACCTGTCATTCTCTCAGAAGTTCACATCTGTAGTGTACCCTTAATTATCAAAGCTATATAATGAAATTTTATGAGGAACTTACAATATTATGAATTAAATTCAAAATAATCCTAAAACAGTTCTACACACATCCAAAAGAACTGAATGTTCCAAATTAATTCCAAATCTTTGAATGTAATGGTCTGCCAACAGTCCTGAATTATCACACCGGCATTGTCAATGTTCTTTGAATAAATATACAGTAGTACCAGAATAATATTTTAATCCAATGAACACTTTGTAATTCCGATGAACAATCCAAACTAATATTTCCTCTCATATAATGTCGAAACACAACATTCAAGACACTTGCAGACTTCACATTACAACAAAAACATAGGAAATAAGAATGAAATAACTGTCCAGCTCAACGTACTTCCATACAAACATAAGGGGTGAAAACACATTTTGGTCCTACCTGCTACATAAAATTTTCCAAATATCCCACATTGTAAAAGAACCCAAATGGCCTGACCCATACCATGGGAAATAACTTAATTCTTCTAAGAACCCACTTGACCAACCAATCCAATGAGAAATAACCACAAACTTGTCAACTGGTTTTATTATGAGAAACTTGACATCTGTTTATAGATCTTATGCAACCTACAGGCACTTCTAATATATTAAAATAGAATCTACACCCATGTACAAAATTAGCTATGTAATCTCTTCTTTATAGATAATCACTACAATTTACAATAATGAATGAAAAATACAAAAGATATTGATATACATATCATAAATTCTTTTCATATTGAGTCGTTGATGTAGCCGATTGAACACTACAAATACTCTGGTCTTCTCAAAGTCCATTACCTGTGATACTAAACTTTTTTATTCAATGAATGCAGCATTTTATGCCTGGAATATATAATATTATAATCAAGATTACTTATTTCATCATATTTTATCTAGAATATATAAAAACTAATCTGTAAATTACAACTTTTAAAAGTAGATCTGACCTGCTAAGATAATCTGTATTTTCCTTTTATCAGGAGGGGGTGATATTTACAACAAACAAACCCAGCAGAATAATGTAAAAAGTTTCATATAGTGCATGTTCTAGAGCATTTAAGATATATATATATATATATATATATATATATATATATATATATATATATATATATATATATATCACTTTCGAGAATCTAGTTATTGCAATTCAAACATGTGTAATGACAACTACTGTAAACAAATCATCTGCACAGTGTTTATTGGGTATATAAAACTTACATATATAGGAGGTGATTAATGCTATCATATAAATATTGTAAATATAATAAATATTTCTAAAGTGTATAGTCTATATCAATAAAGTGTATCAGCTTAAGGTAATTCAGATTTTTGGAAAAACAACAAAAGTCTAAATTACTACAAACCCAGATCACTATTTTACCTCATGCATATCACAACCAAAGGAGCTCATTACCCAGCATAATTTAACAAGACAAGTCCATCGATGAGACCAAAGATGTACTGGGTGAAATGAATTTCTAGGAATGCAAGATAAGACCATTTTTTCCTTTTAAAAGTTGAGTATTGAAACTATGTCTGCTATACTTCACTGATAACACGATGCTGAACAGTTTATAAATTTGACCATCCATTGTGGAGAAAAGTAACATTTTCGGTGGCGCTCTACAGTTTCGTATTTTGCATACAGTTAGAATTTTAAAGAAAAAGAATTTCCCGGGGTTTCTTCACTGGTTATACTGGCTATTTAAAAAAGACCTTGTATATCTTAGGTATTGTTCAAAAAACCTTTAATTCCCTTTATTTAGGTGTATGACTGATGGGTGTAATATGGGTTATAGAGTATACAGCTTGGCCTTACTCCAGATGTGCACCTTTCAAAATACTGCTAGCTTGACTTG
Organism: Megalonaias nervosa; assembly: GCA_016617855.1. Classification (NCBI taxonomy): domain Eukaryota; kingdom Metazoa; phylum Mollusca; class Bivalvia; order Unionida; family Unionidae; genus Megalonaias; species Megalonaias nervosa. The sequence continues at coordinate 27,717 of JAECUM010001931.1, read as the reverse complement.
GTCATTTTCACTACCTGGACTTCAGAGGTAAATTGTCAAAAAAAGAGCTGATAACTTTATTTACATTTTATATATTTGGTAATTCATCCATTACACTTTCAGAAGCTGGTATTGTCTAGTTGGGCAAAATTCATTTCCCCAATTTTAACAGGTGCAAAAGACGGTGTACTTTAGACTAATTCAGGGTGATTTTTTTTTTTAACACAAGGGAGCAGTCATGTTGGTCAGCAGTGTACTTAGATTATGTACAATTTCCATAAGTACAATATCCAAAGAAATGTCAGCCACATTACATTAAAGTAACATAGAGGTATGCCAACATTCTCTCCACTGTGCATGTTTCAAATGCAAACAACTTCACCTTACATACGTCACTCTCTCAAAAGTACATAATGACTGGTGAGCGCTCCCTTCAAGACATCCATCATGGCTCCATTTGTGGCAATAACGATATCCATTTTAAAAGTATATGTCAATATGATGTTTTGGTCAGAAGGTGAAATGATATCAACAATAACAAGGATGTATATTGAAGTAATCATGATTATATCGATGAAAATACTAGCCATGACAATAATAATAATCCATCAGGATTTATTCATCTACCATGGATTACCCAGTCAGGATGCCAAAGAAGATGCCCATGCTTATGGAAAGAACTGGAGTTTGAGAGGGAAACTTAAATTACAAAGTTCATTTACTAAGCTGACATAAAACATGGTAGTAACAGAATTTAAATGAAAAAAAGTGAAAAACATTAAATTAAAATAGGTCTTGTATGAAATGTTTTTCCTGTAGATACGATATGTGAATATGCATATTTTTCAGATTAATTGATTGATTGGGATATTACACCAGCACTGTGTAGATAAATAGTGCCACAAGAAAAGACCATATTCCATATGATTTTTGCATGAAAAGTGGTTCACAATCAACAAGCAATAAAAAAAAAACAAAACAACTGGGGTGGGGTAACTTTGATCCAAGACTAACATAATTTTCTTAAAGTACAGACATGCCATGGGTTAGCTTAATACCATGATACATAATTTAGTAATACAATCAGGACCATTTTCTTTGTTAAAAGTTCTTACTGGAATAAAAGCTATACTTCATTATTTCATAGCTGATACTAACTGTGATGTGTACACTAGCTTCAAAGCTCTTTGCTAAATTAAGACTCCAGAGGGAAGGAAGTTTAATAACATCTGTAACTTGGCTCAACAAGTGTTTTTCTTAACACACGTACCATGATACATAATTTAGTAATGCAATCAGGCCCATTTTGTTTGTTAAAAGTTCTTACTGGAATATAAGCTACACTTCCATTACTTCACAGCTGATGCTAACAGTGATTTGAACACCAGCTGTTCAAAGCTGTTTGCTAAATTAAGACTCTTGAGGCAAGGAAATATGATATAATCTGCAACTTGCCTCAACAAGTGTTTATCTTCTTAAAGCAAACTCTAGGGCTGTTTAACTAAAACTATCCTCAAAGGTTAGCAGCACACAATTTTAAACTTAAGGTGCAACAAATTCACTGCAAATTTTATGTCAACATATTATCCTTCAGTCTCTAAGGCAAGACAAAATGAACATTTTCCAGACTTTACAGCTGAAAGCATAAAAAAGACTATCAGCAGTTTGAACACTGTCATCATTTTTCTTTATGAAAACTTATCATGTGACATCAAAAATTTCAGCTTTATGTGTTTGTGTGACAAAACAAACAGAACTGAATTTGCCATCTCATTCATTTTATAACTGAATAAAATCCATGTTTACATGAAAAGTGTGTAATTATCCAGTACACAAACAAAAACATGCAAATACACATATACAGTAAAACCCCTCAAAACCAAATGCCCTTGGGATAAAATTTATGTTTTTGTTCCAAGAGGTTTTTGGTTTACTGAGGTTTCACAGTTGTGAATTAATGTCTTGTTATAAGTACTTATGTGACCTGAAAGAAAGATAAAGAATATAATTATGAGGGAACGTCTGTGTATGTCTGTGTGTAAGTGACAAAAAAAACGAAATCGGAAAAATGTTAGCTTTTAACATTTAATGAAAAATTAGCTGAACAACTTGTGTCCCTCCAAAACTAACATCCAGACAAATGAATGAGTTTTCCATGAAGAAATACAATCATTATCTCAAGAAACTTTTAAGGAAAGAGACAATTGTATAACTTTACTATAACTTGATTAGAATATTAGATCATGTTCCATAATATTTAAATACTTTGTATAAATCATAATATTACTATGTCATATTGTCCACTTAGTTTATTCAACATTGTTTCTGGCACAGATTCATACTCTTCAATTAAGTCTAATTGTATCCTGAAAGAATGGTTCAATCCCATAAATCTAAGCTTATCATTCTGACATCTATATGCATGTAACGGTTTTTCTCCTTTGAATATCAACTGAATGAACCTGACATTTTGAATACTGTTTTGCTGGTCTCCATCAGCAAAACATTAATTGTTCTGCTGCATGTCTGGTTAACAAAGCCAAGGTATTCAATTAAAAAACAAATGTTCTATTGATCATAATTTATACCAATGAATAGTATCAATCACTCATAATTAATAAGCAGATAAATGGCTAAAACAAGCTTTTAGTTATTAATTAATAATTAATAATTTAACTTACAACCTGGCTCTTTTTATCATACAAAGACATCAGATTAACCTAGTGTCAGCCCTAATCTGTATAGTGCATGTGTCAAGTATTGTTTTAACTTCACATGCCCTTCGGACATTTGTGCACAATTAAGCCTATTACAGTGTTTGCTAACCATAAAAATCTGGTCAAACATGTTGTCAGGACCTTAGCAGCTAAAATACATTTTCAAGTTTGAATTGAGTTTTGTGAGCTTTGGTTTTATGGTGCTTAATTTTAATGTAAGAATGAAATTTAGATCAAAAATTTATTTGGATTCTGGAGTTGGGAGGTTTTGGTTTACTGGAAAAATGATGATATTGAAGTCTGACAAATTTTGGACCAAAACAAAAAAAATTTGATCTGGAGAGGATTTCAGTATAAAGAGGATTTGGCTTCAAGAGGTTTCACTGTATATACAGACAGACAGACAGACAGTCAGACAGATAGATAGATGGACATACAAATAGATAGACCCAGGTTCAAATACCTGTACAGATTTATTTAAAATGACTCTAAAATTTATGATAATATATATATATATATATATATATATATATATATATATATATATATATATATATATATATATACTCACACACACACACACACACACTTACTTTCCAGCAGAATACACTTCAGCTGTGTCAAAGAAATTGATTCCACTTTCATAGGCCAAAGTCAGAATCTCTTCTGCGATCTGAAATTGAAATACTGAAAACATTTATGCTATGTTAAAGTAGTCCTAATTTACCTTAAACAAGATGGAACAATGAAACTCAGAAATTCTGCTATACTCTCATAAACAGACCTGATTATCATGCTGTTTTACCATCATAAACAGAGACACTGCTTATCATGCTGTTTTACCATCAAAAAAAGAGATATTGCTAATCACGTTGTTTAATACCATCATAAACAGAGACACTGCTAATCATGCTGTTTTACCATCATAAACAGAGATACTGCTAATCATGTTGTTTAATACCATCATAAACAGAGACACTGCTAATCATGCTGTTTTACCATCATAAAAAGAGATACTGATAATCGTGTTGTTTAATACCATCATAAACAGAGACACTGCTAATCATGTTGTTTAATACCATCATAAACAGAGATACTGTTAATCATGCTGTTTTACCATCATTAAAAGAGATACTGCTAATCACATTGTTTAATACCATTATAAACAGAGACACTGCTAATCATGCTGTTTTACCATCATAAAAAGAGATACTGCTAATCACGTTGTTTAAAACCATCATAAACAGAGACACTGCTAATCATGCTGTTTTACCATCATAAAAAGAGATCCTGCTAATCACATTGTTTAATACCATCATAAAAAGAGACATTGCTAATCATGTTGTTTAATACCATCATAAACAGAGATCCTGTTAATCATGCTGTTTAATACCATCATAAACAGAGATACTGTTAATCATGCTCTATTTTACTACCATAAAACAGGGATACTGCTAATCATGCTTTGTTTTATTAGCATAAAACAGACTGCTGTAAAAAATATTATATTTAACATTATTCAAAATTTTCATTTCTTTATATGTTAGTATGGAATATATATTAACATTTTGAACATTATTTAGAGAATTACCATCATTAGGTCACAATATCCAAAGGAGGTAACTACTGTAATGTCCAATTATTTGCCTTAATCTGAGCTGCCTCCCTTTGCAAATAGCAAATGACCTGAAAGGCCTGTGGATCAATGATTTGTTACTAATTTTAGGCATACTTTACCATTTGTTAACATATTAGTAATAAAAAGTTTACTTGGTAAAAGAGGATGGATATTATGCCACACACATGGGGGGATTCCAGACAAAACTGTTTATTTAACATGACATATATATTATAATATATGTCATGTTGCAGAAATGGGAAGTGTGTTTCCAAAGGACATGCATAGGCAGCTGACACTGGCAGGCCTTGGTGGGTATCGAACCTAAAACCCTTGGACTATGAGTCTGATGATCTACCTACTGAGCTATCATGGCATGTAACAAGGTCAAGGACAGACTATTACTGTACAATTGCTTTTGTCTGTTGACTAGAGGAAAGGGCTGTGTCAGGGCACGGCTTTTCAGCCCAGATGAAAGGAATGAGGCATAATCAGTAGAAAACTGGTTACTTCTGAGACTTACAAAATTCAACCTATTTTTACTCATACCTCCACATTTTCAATCATTAATCAACTATCCCATTCATTTGTATTGTGATCATTGTCAGCCATCTTTCCAATATAAGACAAGATGTAATCAATCTAACTGTTATAAACTTGTTAAAGTCAATGCTGAAGTAAATGTGCTCAATTGTATTTTTTTCTAACTATATCAGTTACTGAAACTATTGTTAAATATATTCTGCTTGAGAAAGAATGACAATCACACAGTGTGCCATCTGAGGCAATGAATTGTTGCCATGTATTCGAGCAAAACTTAAATAAAGAAATATAACCTAGACACATAATCTTCTGTAGCGGCTATTCATAAAAAAACAGATTGTCTTGTTTGAGATTTTTCTGGAAATGAAATTGTTGTGGAAATGACCTGTGCATAACAATAATAACACTGATCAAAAGAAGTTAAATTTTATAAATTTTTCAAATAAAATTTTACTCATCACAGGTCATGAGTGCATAAGGATAGATCATTGCTTGTCCCCAGTAAAGTTTTACCCATCCATAATGAAATGACAAGTGCTTTTCTTGTGCCTTAGGCAACATAACAAATATGACCAAAATTAAGGTGAGATTTAACATCCTTTGAAAATATTTACCAAAACTGTGAAAACCTGATACACTTGTCATCAAGCATTGGTTTGTCACTGGATCCAACCAAATAAATAGCTGTATTTACTATGGTTTATATGCATGGCCAAAACATGTCCCTTGTAAAAGTTGTCATTATGGCAATATTTAATATACATATCTTGTGTTAAAGTACCAATAAGAGTAGATGGTTGGTTTAGCACATTAAACAGAGTAATGGCTATAATTCATATCCTATAAATGGCAGCTAAATACATCTCTCAAAAACATACCAAAGTAACTGACGCAAACTTTTGGTAAATTGCAATGCAGGAGATCTTGGTTTACAACATATATGATTTGTAGCTCAATGCAGGACATCTTGGTTTCCAACATAAATGATTTGTAGTTAAATGCAGGACATCTTGGTTTCCAACATAAATGATTTGTAGTTCAATGCAGGATATCTTGGTTTCCAACATAAATGATTTGTAGTTCAATGTAGGACATTTGGGTTTCCCTCATACATCAATTTGCAGTTCAACGCAGGAGGTTTTTTTTAATGACATAATGACATATCCCTAAAACAACTTTTGGAAACAAAATTCAAACTGGCTCAGAAAAATTTTAAACACAAAAAGAAAAGAACAAAATTGTTGAGAAATTGTGTCATCATTTTATGAAAAAGATAAATGAAGTCAGTAGTAGATAGTGTGATAAATAAACAAGACACCATTTCCTATATATATAACCTATGATATCATTCATGGTATGCAAATTGAAAATAAATATATACTCATCTCTACAAATATTCCTCATGCCTATTTAAGGTGATATGTGAATCTGTATTCATCACTGCATTGAATCCACATGCCTATTTAAGGTGATTTGTGACTGTTATCATCACTGCATTGAATCCTCATGCCTATTTAAGGTGATTTGTGACTGTTATCATCACTGCATTAAATCCTCATGCCTATTATGGTGATAGTTGACTGTGTAATCATCAATGCATGAATCCTGTTTAAAGTAATATGTGAATGTAAAATCACCACCGCATTGAATCCACATGCCTATTTAAGGTGATACATGACTGTAAAATCACTGCATAGAATCCTCATGCCTATTTAAGGTGATACGTGACTGTAACATCATCAATGCACTGAATCCACATGTCTGTTTAAGATGACATGTGACTGTGTAATCATCATTGCTTTGAATCCTCATGCCTGTTTAAAGTGATATGTGACTGCAAAATCATCACTGCACTGAATCCACATGCCTATTTAAGGTGATATGTTACTGTAAAATCATCACTGCATGAATGCTCATGCCTGTTTAAGGTGACTTTGTAATCACCAATGTATTGAATCTTCATGCTAGTTTATAGTAATATGTAACTGTAATCATCACTGCACTGAATCCACATGCCTATTCAAGGGTAAGACATGTGATATGTGACTGTATACTCAACTTTGCATGAATAAAGATGCCTATTTAGGGGTAATAATTTATTTATGATAACAATAAAAATGAACATTTTGCAAAAACTAAAGCATTTAAGGACGTTTTAATGAGATTGATAAATTGATAGAATCTTTAATTTGCAGATTATTTACCCAATGCTCCTTAAAAAAAGCACATATATTCTACATTTGTAAGTGGAAAAAACATTTCTCCTGTGTGTGGGTCTATGTCAAGTGTATAACTCCCATGTGTGTGGATCCATGTCAAGTGTATTTTAACTCTTGCATGTAATATCAAGTTTACGACTCTCATGTGTGGATTTATGTTGAATGTACAACTCTCCTGTGTGAGGGTCTATATTAAGTGTATACATTCCTGTGTGAAGGACTATGTCAAGTGCATAACTCTGCCATGTGTGGACCTATGTCAAGTGTATAACTCCTCTGTGTGTAGGTCTATGTCTACTGTATAATTCTCCTGTGTGTAAGTCCATGTTAGGCATATAACTCCAATGTGGGGTCTGGATCCATGTCAAGTGTATTACTCTTCTATGTGTGAGTCTATGTGAAGCAAATAACTCTCCAGTGTTGACTCTATATGAAATGTATAACTCTCCTGTTTGTGGGTGTATATCAAGTGTAGAACTCTCCTGTGTGTGGGTTTTGTTATGTGTAGGCTCATACAAATGTAACAAAAGAAAAGAATTAAGTCAACAAGCTTTGTAAATTTTAACAAAATAATTTATTTCCCTACAAAACAAGATAAAAATATGAAACAGGACTTATGGTTTGTGAAAATAGTCCAAAAATTAATCCTAAAATTAAAAAATATAAGTCCTATCACTAAACAGTTCTAATTGAATCCAGGTTTGAATCTCTATGAAGTTCCAATATGGAAGGCAATGACGTCAGATCAGGTCGTTGTACTGATGGCAACAGATCCTTGTCGAATCACAATTTATCATGTTCCCATTAGAATTCCAGAATAAATTTCCACTGAATGTTTTTCTCCCAGAACGTTTATTAAAAAAAAGCACCTGTGTTGTTTTCTAGAGAATTTAAATTATTAAATCCCAAAAAATAGATGAACTTCAGAACGAGATGGCATCAACAATAGAAACACCTTGAGCTCTCAGGTGTATGAATATGACTGACTGGGTCTACTAAAAACCGTCTGTCTTAACACACGATTTTAGATCACATGGTGGCTCATGTGATGGCTACGTGATTCACTAATTTGAACAACACAATAAAAAAAAAATGCCATTTATCATGTAGACCCGAATAGCCCTATCTAAAAATCAGATTCCCACACTGGAAATAAAAAAAAAAAAGAAAGGCTGTTTACAATTTAGCTAACACGTGGGCCGAATATGACCTTGGTAATAGCCAATCGTTTTCACTCAATGTTTACAAAATCTATGAACCAATGTGAGCTAAAAATAGTGCTTAAGTCATACTTTTACATTCTAATCAGACTGATATTTTTTTAAAAATATCAAACCCCATGAAAATAATCATTACAATAAAATGTAATGAAACAAAAAATAAAATAAAAAAGAATTTAAAAACGAACTCACAAGTAATTAAATTACATACACGTAACAGTCTATATCAAGTGTATAACTCTCCAGCATGTGTGTCTAAGTGTACAAGTTTCATGTGTCAAGGTCTATGTCAAGTATACAACTCTGCTGTATGTGGATCTATATCAAGTGTATAATTCTCATGTGATGGGTGCATGTCAAGTACATAAGTCCCCTGTGTGTGGACCTACATCAAGTGTATAACTATCCTGTGTGTGGGTTTATGTCAAGTGTATAGCTCTGCTGTGTATGGATCTATGTGAACTGTATACACTACACAGTGTGGAACTATGTCTAGTCATTAACTCTCCTGTGTTTTAATCGATATCAAGTGTATAACTCTCCTGTGTATGGGTTTATGTCAGGCATATGACTCTCATATGTGTGGGTCTACATCAAGTGTATTCCTCTCCTGTGTGTAGACCAATGTCATGTGTAATTAACTCCCTTGTGTATGGATCTCTGTGAAGCATACAACTCTCATGTGTGTGAGGCTATATCCAATGTAAAACTCTCCTGTGTGGGGGTTTATGTCAACTGTATAACTCTCTTGTGTGTGGATCTATGTCAAGTGTATAAGTCTCCTGTGTGTGTCTATGTCAAATGTATAACTCTCCTGTGTGGGGGTCTCTGTCAAGTGTATAGCCATGCTGTGTATGGGTCTATGTCAAGTGTATACACTCCCCAGTGTGAAACTATGTCTAGTGTGTAATTCTCCTGTGTTTTAATCTGTGTCAAGTGTATAACTCTCCTGTGTGAGTGTGTAAAACTCTCCTGTGTGTGGGTTTATGTCAACTGTATAATTCTCTTGTGTGTGGATTTATGTCAAACATATGCCTCTCCATGTATGTGGGCCCATGTTAAGGATATAACTCTCCAGGGTGTGGGTCTTATTTATAACTCTCCTGTGTGTGGGTCTATGTTAAGGGTACAACTCTGCTGTGTGTGGGTCTATGTGAAGTGTATAACCCTCCTGTGTGTATATCTATGTCAAGTGCACAACTCTCATATGTGTGGGTCTATGTCAAGAGTATAACTCCTGTGTGGATGTCTATGTCAAGTGTATAACTCTCCTGTGTTTGGGTCTGTCAAATGGATAAATTTCTTGTGTGTAGATTTATGTCAGGTATATAATTCTTGCATATGGATATATGTGAAATGTATAACTCTCCTGTGTGTATATACATGTCTAGTGTACAACTCTCCTGTGTGTTGATGTATGTCAAGTGTATAACTCTTCTGGGTGGGGGCCTATGTCAAGTGTACAACTCTCCTGTATGTGGGTGTATGTCAAGTATACAACTCTCATGTATGTGGGTACATGTCAAGTGTACAACTCTCCTTTGTGTGGGTCTGTGTCAAATGTACAACTCTCCTTTGTGTGGGTCTATGTCAAGTGTAGAACTCTCCTGCATGTGGGTCTATGTCAAGTGTAGAACTCTCCTGTATGTGGGTGTATGTCAAGTGTACAACTCTCCTGTATGTGGATGTATGTCAAGTATACAACTCTCATGTATGTGGGTGTATGTCAAGTGTATAACTCTTCTGGGTGGGGGCCTATGTCAAGTGTACAACTCTCCTGTGTGTGGATGTATGTCAAGTGTATAACTCTTCTGGGTGGGGGCCTATGTCAAGTGTACAACTTTCCTGTATGTGGGTGTATGTCAAGTATACAACTCTCCTTGGTGTGGGTCTATGTCAAATGTACAACTCTCCTTTGTGTGGGTCTATGTCAAGTATAGAACGCTCCTGCATGTAGGTCTATGTCAAGTGTAGAACTCTCCTGCATGTGGGTCTATGTTAAGTGTAGAACTCTCCTTGCATGTGGGTCTACGTCAACTGTAAAACCATAATGTAATTACAAGACAAAAGTATATGAAAGTTTTTGTAATATTTGATATATTGTTTGGTTTGGAAAGAAAATAACTGCAAAAACAAATATGACTAAGTAGGTCAAATAATTAGTTTAAAACAGGAACATCAATGTTAAACATGCAGTCAATAACTTTAAGTTTGGAAAAAAAAACTTGTTTGACATTGTTGAGTGGAAACAGATTCAAAGGCCACTGTGAAATGTCAGTGCATGGATTAAATATCATTTAAAAATGAAATGTTTGCAAAGTTCATGAAGTGTAAATATGATCACATTCATGACCTTTTGACAGGAAGCAACTGATGCAATGTGGTTCTCAGGTGGCCCTCAAAATATGGTTGATAGAAAATAGTACCTATTGCTTTTTTTAAAGTATGCAACAAAGCCTGCAGTGATAGTAAATGCATTCAAACTTGTACATACTGCTTTACTGTGGCACTAGCATCAAACAGGCTATCAAAATACTAGACGTGCATTTTACAAGTCAGGTGTACAATGGCAATTCCAGTACCATGCTTGCATGTGTTTTTTAACAGCAGACAATTCCAGAAACTACAACTTCATTCAGTACTGCAAAATATATATTTTTTTCTCTTTGCCATTTTGTGTATCTATAAAAAGTGTGCAAACGGAGAAATGGGACAAATTTACTACAATCTGCTAACATAAATTTTATTTTGAACTTGCATCATGACAGATTGTATTCAGACAGTGGTGAGTGGCCTGTAATCGGTCAGGATTGTGCTATGGCAAGTTTTGTTCCCTCACTTACACGATTTAAACACACATGACTAATGACTTGTCATCATAGTTTTTGGTACCGCTCCGGTGGTCTAGTGGTTAGAGCATCTGCCTCAGATGCAGGAAGTCATGGGTTCGATCCCCAGCCGAGTCATACCAAAGACTTATAAAAATGGTACTAACAGCTGCCTCGCTTGGTGCTTAGCATTAAGAGGTTAGTGTTAGGACTAGTCGGCCTGGTGTCAGGATAATATGACTGGGTGGGACATGATGCTACATGTCTGCAGCATGATGCCCCAGTGCTAGACATCACTATACACTGCCACACTGCAGACATTGTAGCAATACGACTGAAAAATCGTTAAAGATACATTAAAAAATCCGAATCACACACACACACACTCATCACAGTTTTTGTCAAATTCCTTGATGCAGATCCTATGGGTTTAACTGCATTAAGCATCAATATACAAAGGACATTTTAAACTTGCTGAATGGAATGAAGACCAATATTGCTTGGTCTTTCTGCATTAAGCATAAAAAAGATACAAAGGACCTTTGAAAATTTATGAATGGAATGTAGACTAACACTGCTGGTCTTTCAAAAATTTCTGCCAGCAAATAAACACTTTTTAAGTGTAAGTGTGCAAGAGACATGTAATAAGCTGATTCTGTCTTTGATTGATACATTCTCAGACAACAGAATGCTGTATTACACCAACACAAGACAATAATTTAGTTCTGCTCTGATATGTCAGTGCTTGAATTCTGCAAATCATGTGATGTTTCTTACATGGATTTCAGGTTCATTGTTTTCAAACTGACTCATATACCTTCTAAACTTACAATTCTCTGTGTCTCCAAGCTGAGCAATTATATGTCAATTTATGAACTTGGGATTCTCAGGCACTGTAAGTGTTTCTGTTTGGCTTTATTTTTGCCACAAGCTGTACTGAAATGATTTCCAGACTGAAATGATTTCCTCTAGCACTTGTGATATTCAGCTTTAATACAAGTCTTTGAAATTGCCTTGGACTTGCCATTGTGTGTTGGCAAAAAAGTGAATGACCCACATATATCTATATATTTCTTAATGGGTAGACAATGATAGAAAGCATATATTCTGGTTTGTTAGGAGTAATGGGTAGAATATAGACCCTGATCTGCTGCACAAATAAATGCATAACAGAAAATTTCACAAGATGACATTGTGTGTAGGCAAGAAACTGTCAAAATGATCTGACATTTTACTGGCTGAAAAGAATTTCAAGAATCCAAGATATTATTGTTTTGTCTTTTAATCTATATATTCTTAAGTAATAACAAGATTTTCAAGATGGTTTTCACTGCCTGAATTAAGATCAGAACTAATTTTGAGAACAACTAGAGATCATAAAGTCTTTCATTTGATGAAGACCTCATTTTGATAAGACCATCCATTCAGGAGGATTAACAATATTAAGATTTTCAACATGGCCGCAATAGTGGCTATACTGGAAGTTAGATTGGCATCATTTTCAACATGGCCACAATGGTGACTATACTGGAAGCTAGATTGGCATCATTTTCATTTGGGACCAACTAAACATCATTTGAGGCCTTCTGGTTCAAACCTCATCAACATGACTTTCTCTATAGAAGTAGCAATAAGATTTTCAAGATGGCTGTCATGGTGGCCATACTGAATGTCAAATCAGAATCATTTTCATTAAGGACCAATTAAATATAATAATAAGTCTCTTAGTGAAAACCCCATGCTGAAAAAAAAAGATCCATTTAGGATTGATTGCAATAACAGATGGCTACAGTAAGCATATTTAGATGTCAAAGTGGTGCCATTTCCATATAGTACCAACTAAACATTATATGAAGTCTTCTGGTGTCAATATAACCATCGCCTCAGAAAGAGATGCAATAACATGAATTTTAAGACTGCTACTCAGGTGCCCATATTGGACCAACTAGACCATGGGATGAAAAGTACGTAATGGTTTCATGGCAATCTGCCAAAAAGTTCAGAAGTAGCGATAGCAAACTTGTGCCAGCAGGCAGATGGATTATAATGAATAACAGGCCACCCCATAAGCTCTTCCAGTCAATAACCAGAAGAGCTAAAAATAAAGCAGTGTAATATTTACACATACAAATAGCTTAGTTTAGTTTACTGCCACAAAATGTTTAGAGATTCATCAACCATGTAAACAAATACTCACATGGTACATCTGGTGTTAGCCGAAGTGCATGCATGTCAAGGCAGTATGCCCAGTTGTATGATCATTTGTAATCTTGGACTTATGTGTATCAGTATGAAATATCATGACAAATCCAAGAGTTATCTTCCCTAAATTGGTGAATATATTCAACAAAAATATCAGACAAACTGAATCCTGACTTAATAAGAGGAAAAACACATACAACAAATGAAACTATTACAAGTTGATGAAGGTATATTATGTGCATTGACAGTGACTTAGATTTAATTTGCTGCCAGCTGTAAGCCGAACATGCAGATTGAAGGAAAGTTTGAGTTTCTAATTGGTTCAATTCAGTCAAACTGCATAGTTTCGGTTACTATATACCAGGGGCCTGGAGTGGCCGAGTGGTCTAAAGCGCTCACCGTTAAGGATCACTGCCATCTCACCTCTGTCTGCGTGGGCTTGAGTCTCAGGCTCGGCCAATGTGGGTATGTGAGAAAGCTTGCCAGTAGCTTCTCGTGGGTTGGTGGTTCTTTCCGGGGTTTTCCTGGGTTCTTCCTCCACCATTTATACTGGCCGCCATGTATAGCCTATCTTGTGCTGAAAAATGGCATTAAACCCTAAAACAACAACAACAACAACTACTATATACCATGTAAACATTTAGAAATTTTGGTAAACATTGCAACCTTATGAAAATGGCAGATTTGAATATCTTGGCAGAAGCCTGGCAGTTTTACCAAGAGACTCCCAGGAAATCTAGTACTTATTATGTGTATGGATGAAATGTTGTATTCACTCAAATACTATGCAAGTTAGAGAGTACATAAAACATTAAGAGGATGACAGTTTTATACTGTTAATTTGAAGAAAAAATAAATATTTATGCAAATAAACTTTCATCTTTTATTCACACGTTATGAAACTTGTAAGTATTGTGAAATTTATTTCCAAAGTTGTCTATTTGTATCACCAGACTTCTTTTAAAAAAAGAATTTAAAAAAAACCAAAAAGAAGAAAATTATTACCTCATCTGAAACCTGGCCTCCAAATGTTACCCATGTTCCTGCAAAAAAGAACAAATTTTAAATTATCATCATATTTTCCCCTTATTATAACAGCATTAAATCTATTGACAGCTGTCGAGGAGAAAGACAGTTACAAGCCTCTCTTATTGTGCTACATTAATTTCATCAAATGTTTCTCAGGCAATAAAGAAAACATTCCAATACAAATGAACTTCAGAGCAAAATACACCTGAAAATTGCCCTCTGAACAGATCCCATGATTCAAGCCTTATGGAATTCTGACAAACATCATACAAAAATAGTCGTGATGTTACTTGATTAATAACACAGTATCTAAACCTGTGTGCCTGTGGGTTTTTATTTTGTTGATTTCTTTTTTTTTGTGTTTTTTTGTTTGGTGGGGAGGAGGGGTTTGTTGCTGAACTGCATGGGCCTACCTGTAATCTTTGTGGCTGAGTTTATATTATTTTGTTATACTGTGCTTGAATTAAATTTATTTCTGTTCATTTTGTGACTTTTGTTGTTTCTTTTGCTATAGATTGCCATTAATACTGGAAATATGTCATACAAATATACGAGAAACAAGAGAATCCAGCTATTCTGGTTCCAGTGCTGTAAGATGGCTTCGAGAAGAGTGCAATTACTATTATGGCAGTCTTTGAGTGGTTGAACATGTTCCCAAGTATAAGACAGCTAGTAGTATTGAATATAAATAAAAAAAACTGGAATTATGAGAATTCTGCAACCTTTCCATAAGATACAATCAAGTGTACACTAAAGTCTTCTTTCATCATGATGAAACTGATTGCAGTCGTTTTGATGTATCCACCTGGGAAGAACAAAGTTAGTGTTGAACCCTATAACAACAGTATATACTGTATTATAGGTAATAACCCTTAGTAATACTTGGTATGTTCAAGTACTAATTTACTGAATATTATCTTTCTCGTAAGATTTATGTAACATTCCGTAAAATAAACAAAACAGTCAGTTCAAACTTTCTGTCCAAAAATAAGATGCGCAGCTTTACATGAAAATTTTGATTGAATGCTTTACTTTCTTGCATGATTTTCATTACAAAAGCCTTCTTGAGTTCATTATCAGGGGTCCTTGTTAATGCAATGTATGATTTTCATTTATATTTATTTTGTGCATGGCCAAAGCATAGGGAAGACAGCTCATACATTTGCTAAATCGTCCCTAAATGAAATTGTATAAATGATTTTTACAATATATACTCACTTATAAGTGGAGTCCCATTCCAAATAATGTAGACCATGATCTGTCACTGCATAATGCACTGGCAAAGGATCTATTTTGTTTCTTCAACTGGTTAATCTTAACAAACTGCAATGACCCAAATCTGCCAGTTCATTATGCAATGGCAAATTTGGGTCTGTGTAGTTTGCAGTCAGTTTTGACTTACAAGTACACAGGTTAGAGAACCAGAATTTGAATGTAAACTCCAGGGCACAAATATAAATAAAGTTTTACAGCCCACATGAAAAATCGGGTTTTACAGCCGCATGCAAAATCAGGTGTTGCAACCCATATGCAAAATCAGGTTCTGTACCCCACTGTTATCATATATGCTCACTTGTTATGTCAAGTCTAACTGCAAACTGCACGAACTCAGATCTTCCCTCACACTGTGCACCAGCAGATCTGGATCTATGCAGTTTGTTAGGAGTAATGGGTAGAATACAGACCCTGATCTGCTTGTGCATCATGTGATGGCAGATCCGGGTTATGTTCTTTGAATCTGGAATTGACTTCTAATTTATAACTGAGAATATATGGTTCATAAATATATGTTTTAAAACAGATTGGATTCTTGTAACAGAAATTTCTTAACAGCATTATTATATGGTACATCAATATATGTTTTGAAATAGACTGGATTCTGAAATTTCTTAAAGGCATTGTTATATGGAACATCTATATATGTTTTGAAATAGGCTGGATTCTTGAAACAGAAATTTCTTAAAGGCACTGTTATATGGTACATCAATATGTTTTGAAATAGACTGGAACAGAAATTTCTTAAAGGTATTGTTAGCTGATAAATAAATATATGCTTTGAAATGGGCTGCATTCTTCTAACAGAAAGGTCTTAAAGACATTGTTAATAACTGTAGTGTATCTACTACATTTTTGTCTGAAAATACAAAATAGCACAAGAAGATGCAAGTACGGCTTAAGAGCTTCTGCCTGAACAATTTTACCAGTTATCTGGAACACAAACTGGAAGGCAAGAAGCAGACGGCAATAACATAACCAAACCCCAGGGCAATCTACAGTGATAGTTATATCTGTTTTGGCACACATTCAAACTTTTTATCTTTTTTTCCTTAGCTTACTTTGTTGGGAAAGAAGCTGGATTTTTTTGCACATTCAAGCTATTATTTGTATCGGTGCCTGCATTATTTATACACATAGGATTTCTCTACATTTTTTCAGCAAAACAATATTTACATATAAAAAACAAAACAACACCTTTACTTGCAATGAATACATTTTTTCTCATCAAAGTATTAAATATTTTCATTTATTTACACCATACATTTCTTGAAATTTTGATTTTTCTGTATTAAGTTTAACAAAATATAAAAATATAACTTTTAGAAAATATATCTTCTTGAGATATTACTATAAATTGTACCCAATCAGGTAACAATTTTGGGATATGTACGGTCTCTTTCACTTCTTAGTTAAAGATTTAAGACGGTGTATAAGGCAAAATACAATGTTTCCAGTTAGACAACTGTCCCTTTGAATTCTTAGTTAAAGATTTAAGACAGTGTATAAGGCAAAATTCAATGTTTCCAGTTAGACAACTGTCCCTATTTTTCAATGCCATCCCTAGCACTCCCCTCCCATGTTAAATTTTTTTTTAAACAAAAAATCTCAACAACAAAAAATATTCCCAAAATTGATTTGTGCATCTAACTGAGCTGGTTTAGCCAGTACCTGAAGCATATGGTATATTATATATACTAACCATTATAATATATATATATATATATATATATATAATATATATATATATATATATATATATATATATATATATCTATGTTTAAAAAACTACCTACCTACTCTAATTTTAAAAACAGTGAATAGAAAACACATTTTCTTTCTTGGCCTAAAGATGCAGACAATAATGTAACAACAGTAAAGCCAGTATTGATAGACATTATGCCAACAAATGATGGTCTCAAGAGAGGTCATTCGCAACAGTTCTCTGCAGTAGAGTCAGTTCTCAAAACCTATTGAAATTCCAATTAAATTCAAAAAAGGAATGCATACTTAAAAAGACTGTACATTTACTTTATCTTTTATTTATTGTTCTTGCCAAAACATATTTATCTCCAAATAATTTTATATAGCACTAAAGATATAAAGCTTTCATATTATGACACTCATCATTTTTTATTTGTATGAAGATGCTAACATCTCCCTATTCTTATATATATATATATATATATATATATATATATATATATATATATATATATATATATATATATATATATATATATATATATATATATATATGAACATACATACATACATACATACATAGTCATACACACGCAAGTTAAATCAGGATGAAGAAATCGATTTAACTCAGTTGGAAATAGAACAAATTTATTTAGAGACAAAAATCAAAGGCTTAATTCGCCAACAACATCAAATGATTCATTTGACCAAAAAAGGACAGAACTGACAAAGAAAAGGGAGACATGACCTTCAACAGTGGTACTTTTGGGTAGAAATCTTGACAATGACTATATAATTACACTTTCACAAAACACACATCATTTTAAGAAACAATGATCTGATATGCCACGGGCATTACAAGTATGGGTCTGAACATGTAATTGGAGAGGGTCTGGGATTTTTTTCCAACCAGGATATAATTATTTTTTTATCTCTATATAATTGTTTTCAACCAATCTGATGGATAGAATTTACATTTTTCTAAAATCTCATGACAATTGTTTTCAACCAATCTGGTGGCTAAAATTGGCATTTTTCTTTAATCTCAAGATAATTGTTTTCAACTGATCTGATGAACAGTATTAGCATTTTTTTAAATCTCAAGATAATTGTTTTCAACTGATCTGATGGATAGAATTGTCATTTTTCTTTTATCTCAAGATAATTGTTTTCAACTGATCTGATGGATAGAACTGTCATTTTCTTTTATCTCATGATAATTTTTTTCAGCTGATCTGATGGATAGAATTATCATTTTTCTTTTATCTCACGATAATTGTTTTCAACTGATCTGATGGATAGAATTGTCATTTTTATCTCAAGATAATTGTTTTCAACTGATCCGATGGATAGAACTGTCATTTTTCTTTTATCTCATGATAATTTTTTTCAGCTGATCTGATGGATAGAATTGTCATTTTTCTTTTATCTCAAGATAATTGTTTTCAACTGATCTGATGGATAGAACTGTCATTTTTCTTTTATCTCATGATAATTTTTTTCAGCTGATCTGATGGATAGAATTGTCATTTTTCTTTTATCTCAAGATAATTGTTTTCAACTGATCTGATGGATAGAACTGTCATTTTTCTTTTATCTCATGATAATTTTTTTCAGCTGATCTGATGAATAGAATTGTCATTTTTCTTTTATCTCAAGATAATTTTTTTCAGCTGATCTGATGGATAGAATTGTCATTTTTCTTTTATCTCATGATAATTGTTTTCAACTGATCTGATGGATAGAATTGTCATTTTTCTTTTATCTCAAGATGATTGTTTTCAACTGATCTGATGGATAGAACTGTCATTTTTCTTTTATCTCAAGATAATTGTTTTCAACTGATCTGATGAATAGAATTGTCATTTTTCTTTCATCTCAAGATAATTGTTTGCAACCAATCTGACTCTTAGAATTGTCATTTTTTTGATCACAAGATAATTGTTTTCAACCAATCTGATGGATAGAATTGACATTTTTCTTCTACAGATCAGAGCAAGGGTATTTTTTCTTGATGCATAATGGGGGGGGGGCAACAAGTTTTGGTCAAAATAACTCACCACCCCCCACCACCACCACCCCACATACTCTTCTGAAAATGTTTGGTTCAGTGTGTAGCAGACCACACAATCTTGGAGAGTGGGAGGGTGGGTGGGTGGCCAGGAGATTTAAAATCCTCATCAAACAACATCATTTAATTGGGAGATGGCACATAATAAAGTGGGGGAGGACAGAATTTCTTGCTATACTCAATGCACTACAGTGAACACTTAAGATATTTCATTATGCCATTATCAGAGTTATGCTAGGCTTTTATAACAGTAAAAGGAGCAATATATACCTTTGATATATACATGCTACATGTAGATCTCAGAAAACCAGTAGCCAGATTCAATTCCTTCTTTTTTTTGTTGTCGTTTCATCTGAGTTCATAACAATTTGCAGTGCACCTGCACAAGCACAACTTCCTCTGAGATAGTTGTTATAATGGATTACATAAAAGTCAGTCAGTCTCTATATTTGCTTTTGCACAGCAGTCATTCACTGCAAAGTTCAAATACATATTCTGGCTAAAATCAATCATTGTCACTTGTCTTGTCTAGCAGGTGGTCACAAATGACAATTTGTTTATATAATAAAATAAATATATGTATGATGGTTCTGATCATAAATGATAGGTGGCTGCTCATTCAGAATCAGGATTTACTGTATAATCATGAAGAAAATAATACTCCCACATATTATTCTGTAGAAATGTCTAATCAATAGCCCTTCCTTCTTTCAGTGTGATATAGTACTACAGCATACTTTGTACAGTATTACATACAGTATCCTATTTATGGTATCACAACATGCTTTGTACAGTATTACAGTATACTATGTATAGTATTACAGCATACTTTGTATAGTATTACAGTGTGCTATGTATAGTATTACATCATACTTTGTATAGTATTGCAGTATGCTATGTATGGTATTACAGCATGCTTTGTACAGTATTACAGTATGTATACTATGTTGTACTTACAGTGTGCTATTTATAGAATTACACCATGCTTTGTACAGTATTACAGTATGCTATGTATAGCATTACAGCATACTTTGTATAGTATTACAGTGTGCTATCTATAGTATTACAGCATGCTTTGTACAGTATTACATTATGCTATATATAGTATTACAGCATACTTTGTATAGTAGTAGTGTTCTATGTATAGTATTACAGCATACTTTATGCAGTATTACAGTATGCTATGTATAGTATTACAGAATGCTTTGTATAGTATTACAGTGTGCTATGTATAGTATTACAACATACTTTTTAAAGTATTACAGTGTGCTATGTATAGTATTACAGCATACTTTGTATAGCATTATGGCATACTTTGTACAGTATTACAGTGTGCTATGTATAGTATTACAGCATACTTTGTACAGACTTTTAATTATAGTATGCTATGTATAGTACTACAATATACTATATGCAGTATTTGCAGTATGCTATGCACAGTATTAGAGTATACTATGTACAATATGTACAATATTACAGTATGCTATGTGTAGCATTATAGTATGCTAAGTGCAATATTACAATATGCAATCTCCAGTATTACAATTATGTTCTGTGCAGAATTACAGGAAGTCATGCGCAGTATTACAATATGCTATGTGCAGCATTTATAGGTTACTGCATTTCTATTATAAAATATGAATGGGTTTTTGAAGTAAAATTGCATGACCTTGGGAATGCCGAAAAAACAAGTTCATACTTTTTGATACAAATGCAGTAAATATTATATACTCATTTTGTCTTTCTACCTAAGGCTTAATTATAAAAACAAACCAAAAGAAATAAAGTAACTGAATTTATGCTGCATTCCAAAATAAATACACAACAATACATACATCAATGCACAATAAAAATATTAACGCACACATAACATTGCCCATCAACCTTTCAACATCACTGAGCGCTCAACATTAGTTTAAAAAAGAACTGTCATTTTAGTCTACTTAAAATTTAAATTCAGTCACATTGTGAATGAATGCAAATTGCAACCACCTTTCCAGCTGGTCTGGAATGGAATGGCTTTTGCGCTTGCTTTTGTCGATTCTGCTCAATTCTGCTTGTGATGAACTGGATTTCTTAGCTGTGTCATTTCAGCAGGGAGTGACATGCCTGATTTCAGCAGGGAGTGACATGCCTTGAATCAGATGCATGTGTGTTTCTGTTCTGTCATTGAATGTTTGGGATCATAATGTGGGAGAAATATGTACTCTTTCAATTGAAATTATCAAAAAGATGCTATGGAATATCATATTTATTTCATTTCAAGTGCAGTAAGGAAAATGTGATTGCAGTTGGAGATGTAGTGGAAATAACAGTACAATTCTACAGCATGTAATCGGGTATTAGAACCCATGACATAGCTCATGTAATTTGGATTTGCAGAGCTAAGAAAGTACATTTTGAGGAAATTCAAGATGCAAAAATGAAAGTATGTTTTTTGCCATTCTTATTACCAGCTAAAGAAGACATGTTTGTGCCTTGTCACTTGCATGCTCTTTGTAGGGATTCAAGCTATGTAATGACCTGTATGGTATCTATCACTAGCCTAAATCTGAAACATTGTACCAAAAAGTTAATGTGGAAAATTGCAAAGTAGCTGGTGTGTGACAATCCATTCAGCTAGCGGAAATAAGAATTCTTCGTTGTCTTACCTTATTGGCTCTGTGGCCCATACATTTCTACCAACCTTCAGCTGCATTTTTTGTTCTCCAGTTTAGTACTTTGACTTACAAAATGGTACATCTCTGACAGATTATGTGATAGCCTTTCGTCTCAATATGCTTTTCTATGCTATTTTTATATACCCCAGAGAGCACTGGTCACAGTCTGAACCATTTCATTTATCAAAAGTTACGAACAGTTCTCATAAATAACTGTTTAAATGATCATAATGGTATTTTCAATACTGCATCTCTCATGTTTGTTATGGACATTGCAAATATCATGTTCATTTGTTTGCTTGCTTGAAAGTTTCATAAGCGACTCAGTAAACTTGTCAATATCATTCACTTTATCATTTCTACTTTCAAATAGATGAAACAGCTTCTTTAGTTCATCCATAAAGAGATCTAATAAATTAAAACCTAAAGCATCTACTACATTAGTGTACATGGTTTATTTACAAAGTAGTTCCTAATACACTGCTATTTTTAGATGCACATATCGTGCAGTATCAAGGTATTCAGCATCATAAATTACTGCATGATTCCGACAATGTAAAGTTAACGGAAAAAACAATGAGCATATAATAATATAATATGCTATGTACAGTATTACAATATGCTCTGTACAATATTACAGTATTCTGTATATAGTATTACACTACACAATGAATTCATTTATTTTTCTGAATTTAAACTTTTGCCATTTTACAAAACCTAATCTACTGACATCTTATATAAAAATATGTTCTTTGGGCCGTAAATTTGTGGATTGCAGCAAACAAAAAACAAAGCAAAAAGTTACCCCCCCAAAAATAGTTCACAGTATTTGATACTATGAGAATAAAACTTATCTTGTAAGATCACTGTTTCAGTAGATCGCTAGCCATTTAAAACTATGTGATGCCATGAACCTAAAGCTGTAAGAGAATACTGCCACTTTTTTTTACGGTACTATTGCAATAATATCATGATGTTTATTAACAATGAGTCATTCTCTAAAATGTACACTGAAGGCATGTGCTTCATGCTAAGGTTACCGCTTACAGAAAATTCGTTTTCTTTCCACTGACCGCTGCCTGTATACTGTTGCTCTTTGTATCTAACAGGTATGTACTAACTGAAATTTTCTAATGCTGTTATCATGCTGTGGAGAAAATTTGCTGACGCTTCATGTATACACATATTTTCTTATAATTAATTCGTAGTAAGAGCACCTGGAATAATGTCAATACGTATTGTGTAAGAATACAACTTTAGACCGATGCTGGACACAAACTGCATGTCTGTCATTTAACCATTATGCAATGACCTGTCCACAGTTAAATTCAAAGGGAATTCTACAACCAAGTAGAGATGCCTTTGTTTGTTTTGCACTCAGTCAGTGATGTCAAGATGGGCTTGGAGCAAGTTCAGGCTTTTTGGGACCAGAAATCCGAGAGTAACAGGTAAGTGCCAAATTACCCCTGGGCAGTTTTCAAAGGGACCAGACTGTATCCAATTGAAACAGAGAGATTCAAATCTTGGATGGAGTCTCAATGAGCAATTTGTTTGGACTAAGTCCATTTTTCTGTTAGTACATGTTTGAACTTTTATAGAGGTGGATCATAGAGAAGTTGGGAGGCATTAGACAGTACTCCAAGTGCCAAAACTGTGCACTCGTTAAAAGGCAGGAAGGAATTCTAGTGAAATTTTAAGTTTGGATTGTGAACAAAGGCTTCTTGAGGTAACTTATCTTCACCCAAATTTGTCTCACTTTCATAACTAGGTGATGTAAGATTGATACATTATTATGTACATTTAATTTATTAGCAATGGAATCTTACATGTCATGCTGAATTATCAACATATCATAATATAGCATATAGCGAATTATTAACCTGCAAGATTAACGTATGTAGATTGTTGGATAGTGTAATTTACTATGTTGCGCCGTAATGCATAACTGAATTTATTAGTTAATTGTGTTAGAACATGTACTTGCTTTCTTAGTATATGAACATATAGATTGTGAATTATGCAGAGTAAGTCATTGTTGGACTTGTGCACATATAATTAGGCATTTGTATATCTGTATGTTTCTTTTATAATTCGTAGGGTAGGAAATGCATACAATTGTTGTTGATGATGATAGTTTACTATATCGAGAAGTTAACAATTAAGAATGTATATACATGTATCAGAAGTCATCGACACTACTGTACTGTTATTGCTATAGCACAATTATTATAGAACCAAGCATGTATGGTATATTTAGATGTATGTGCATGAGTTGACCTGATAATTTATTCACCCTTATTATGATGAAAGGTCTGTGAGAGTGTGGTTAATTCTCCTGAGATTAAAGAATGGAGACAAGATTATATGTCCCTTCTAATTCCACAGGAAGCTTTCCAGGTGGGTGCAAGCACTTTGGTGGAGGCACAGTGCTGGAAGGAACATGTGGAAGAGAGTACTGGAAGTGTCAGAAGGAAGGAACCAGAAGTGCCAGGAGTGCACGTAGTCAAGGTACCAGAAGTACCAAAAGAGACACAAGAGGCTGACAGATGAGTAACAGACTCAACACCGAAGGGAAACACTAACACTTAGGACTTTAATTTGATACGATGATAGTAATTGGCAACTGTGAATAGGTCATTGTTTGTATTTGTTTGAAAGAGATTGCAAGTGAGAAATTTATTGATGAAATAGTTGAATATGTTTCGTATATTTTATTAAATTGTTATACCTTTCACCTTGAGATTTTTATACACCTAGACCGTCAGCATTGCCGACTGGGGGCTCTGAGCTATTTAAATTTTAACTGTCCACCTTCTCCGGTGTTAGAAATAGTACTGTAGGAGGCAAGTGACAGCTGTGGAATAAGCATGCAACTATGTATTGAGATCTGAATTGCAGTGAATTGAAAATTTATTTACAAAGGATGGGGGAGTGATTATCTAAAATGTATATCACTAACGTTTGGGATATGTGATAAAATCACAATTTAAGACCATATTTTCTAATGCATAAGTCTGATTAGTTACATAACATGAGCTCAAATGCAAGACTATCTGTTATGAAGGATTGCTTATCTTATGGAAGATAGTGATGTATCAAGAAGTTGTTCACCATAGCATACTATAGAAAATGCAAAACTTTACACTCTGTACTCCCCAATGTATTGATTCATCAATAATTTTGCCATTTCACAAATCAATACTAAAGGTATAGAATCAACTCAAAATGAAAATTAAATTTAAAAAGATACTTTAATTTTCATGGTCATGAATTATTTTTTATGTATGTTAATGTTTATCTTTTGTTGTGTACTGCAGTATGTATCAATATGTCTATTATTTCACCCCATAATACTTTGTGATCTATAATTGCAAATATGACCTACTTTAAAAATTCTGTAATTTTAATTGTATGCACTGTATATGAACTGTCTGTATCTGTGTAATTGTAACAAAATGCAAAGAGAATGAAAATGCATTTTTTTAATTGTTTCCCCCAAAATACTTTTTTGATTATTCTTGCAATGTATACTTAACTGTATAATTCCTTGAATATTTTATAACTTTTCTCACTGTAGAAAAATGCATGAAGTATAAAATTTTGGATACTGTGTACTTGTATGTATATATTTGACACATGATAATGCCTGTTGCTTAGAAACAGTTTCTTGTTGATAGCACCTGCATGGTAATAATAATCCACTTTTGTCTTGACAATACATACCATATATACTTGCTTATGAGTCTGGTTTTAACTTTTAACTGCAAACAACACAGACCCTGATCAGCTCTAACACAATGCACTGGCAGATCAAATTCTACATTGTTGTTCTATTGATTAGACTAACACTGTAACCACATAAATATCTCAAAAACTAATTGTAGGGCATTTAAAGGTACTGACAGCATTAATATTTCATTCAAATTTAAGCCACTGGCTGACAAACCAAGTAACATACTGTATACATTCACTTATAAGTCAGATCTGACAGCAAAGTGCACAGAACCAGATGTGCTTTCTTGTAAATTCCCAAATCTTGGTCTACACAGTTTGTTAAGAACAACATGTATATATGTTGTGTGCATTTTAACTTGACTTATAAGTCAGTGTATAAGGTAAGCAATTGAAAAATGATATATATAAGACAGTTACATCCTAGGCACTCAAACCCAACTATAAATAGCACATTATTCTATATCTAATGACATATCCAGGTTAATGTGAATCACAGTTAATACCCAATTTATTGGATTATCCTTAGTGTGAACTTAACACTGCTTTAAAATATTGCCTTTAATGGCATATAGTCATACCATAATACTATATCTAGAGTCATAAAATAATACTATATCTAGAGTCATAACATCATAACATAATATACCGTATCTGGAGTCATAACATAATACTATATCTGGAGTCATAACATAATACTATATCAAAAGTCACAACATCATAACAATACTATATCTGGAGTTGTAACATAATACTATATCTAAAGTCATTATATAATACTATATCTAGAGTCATAACATAATACTGTATCTAAAGTCATAACATAATACTATATCTAGAGTCATAACATCATAACATAATACTGTATCTGGAGTCATAACATAATACCAAATCTAAAGTTATAACATTATACCATATCTAAGGTCATAAAATAATACTATATCTGGAGTCATAACATAATACTATATCTGGAGTTGTAACATAATACTAAATCTAGAGTCATAACATAATAATACTATATCTATAGTCATAACATAATACTATATCTAAAGTCATAACATAATACTATTTATCACATAGTCGGTACACTTTGCCTACAGTGTGTGCAGTTTCATATTTTTGATATTATACGTGTGAACGTATCACTTTATGTGACTCTGATTGATCCAAATAAGCCCATGAAATTATTGTGCACGATCCTCTTTACTGATTGGCTGGGATCGTGGGAAAATGTTTTTAACCCCGCCTTCTGGAATGTTTTGTTTTGAATGAACATTTTTTGGCGGCCATTTTTTAACTCGACTCGCGAAAGGAAATTGAGGGAAAATTATCTCGGCTGTCTGAATATGGATATGTTACCCCCATAGGGGTTTGTTATGTTATGTTTAATAATATCATCATAAGAAAAATGGCGTAAAACTACAAGACAAGAACAACAATAAGAAGTAAAACTAAGGGTATTGCTTATTTGATGACGGGTGGCGGGGGGGGGGGCGCGGTATATCTGTAACATAGATATAGAATCCACCGTATATACAAGCGTGGTTTAAATGTTAACTTAAAGAAGTAAATAAAAACACCTCTGTTCACAGAAGGATCTGGACATAAATGGGTCTCCTAACTGACAGAACTTTATCCAACCACAGCATCTTTACGTAGTATATATGGGATGTAAATCCAACACGAAAAGAAATTTGTTGACGTCTTCTGTACAGTCTATTGTTCCAAATCAAATACTGCAAATATCCGGTCACAAATGCATTGCAGTAAATGTGGGAAGTTTTGCATCCAGTAATCCTATTTCACATGAAAATCGCAACGATGTAATGTTTAGTTCTGAAAGTGACATTTTAGGGTAAACATGTACTCTACTGTAGGCCTGCTGTACTGTGTACCGTATCAAACAATGTGGCAGCATCA
>JAECUM010001930.1:0-109913 GCA_016617855.1 Megalonaias nervosa | reverse complement strand
CTCCAGTGGCAAATCTAAATTGTTTAGTCACTAACTTGCACATCACACACCGTTCAGAAGTGTCCTCTTGAACTAAGTTTACATTGTGTAAAAGATTTCGGTAACCCTCTAACTCTTCTTCTGGAATTCGTTGCAGTAAGTCTACCTTGTAGTACATACAATCACTAACAACAAACCAATCCTTCTCGCCCACGAGTAGTTGATCAATGTGTGACCACTGGAACACTTTCATCAGAATCAGTCCTTTTATAGCCTTCAGGTACCAGTGGTTCAAGCATCGGTGACGAAACGGATGCAGTTGTTCTTTGTGTTTCACTTGTATTTTGACTAACCGTCGGTAAATGCGTTCTCTCAACTCCACAAGCAAGCCACGAATGTTCTCTTGTAAAGTATCCATGGCTGTGTCAGTCAAACACTTCTCCTAGAGCGAAAGTAACGAATGTAGTGAGTAATTTCTGGCCACTGCCATTCCAGGAAACGGTCAAGAATGTGAATAAAATCTTCAAATGTAAATGGTCTAAAGCGGAATAATCGGATGAATGTACATTTGATCCAGAGAAATCTGACTTGTTTGTTGACTTTTGTCAATTTTCTCTTGTGAATTTCTCCACATAAAAGTTCTACAGTCACCCATTTAGATTTGGCTCTGGCAAGTCCCAGCCAAATGTCCTTGTAGATCTTGTCTTGCAATTCGTTTGGTAATGTTTGAAGATTAATTTTCCAATGGGGTTTAAATACTTGTCTAGGGGTTGTCCAACGTTTGACTCCTAGCCAAGCATCTGGTTTCTTAAACGACATGGTATGCCCACTTCAATGACGAGATCCCACTAAAAGTAGGTAGTGACAATCTGGAGACCATCGTGCATGTTCCAGGTAAGCACAATCTTTCTTCTCCCACTCGTGAAGTGACACACCACAAATGAAGCACATGACCTTATCCCCATCGCCATGTAGATAAATCCGGCTCTAGCTAATTCTTTGGGGATAGGTCCTCCCAGATATTTTGGCCATTTTCCTCGAAAGGTTTGGATCCGACTTTCAAAGTCGCAGTGTTCAGGCAAACGCACAGGAAACGAATATTCGTCTTTCACAGGTTCATTTCGATGAGGGTACTGTGAAATATGCAGGAGTTTGCTCAGGTTTGGATGACATCCGTAGGGTGTAGCCGCATGGTTTCATAATGATGACATCCACTATGAAAACCAGCAAAATGAAACGGTGTACGATGACGAGTGGCATCACTTTCGCATCCATCAGGTTTGACACGCACTGCATCACTTTTCATGGTAGGTACAGTCGTAGCAAAGTTCCCACGATGTGGTACTAAATCGCAGAGGTCATAGCGTACGGCATCCCTACGACCGCAAGGCACAGAATCGTACTCGAGTTTCTCGTTGGACTTGAGTCTTACGCTCGATACTTGCTGTGTGAAAGGATTCATATTTCTCGCTTGGTGTTGGTAGTCACTATGAACTATCGGTCTTGGACATTGTCCCTTTTTATACTATTCGTAATGAAGTCTCGAGTTTGTACATCCTTTCTTTTTTATGACCAGTTTTGGAAGTCTTCTTTTTTTCTTCTCGGACATCGGTACTACCTTCTCTAAGGTACCGTCATACCTGAACCGTAGTGTGATGGGTGGAAAGACCATATAAAGGTAGGGACAATGCGGAGACCATTGAGTATGTTCCAGAATAGCTGAATCTTGTAGATACATCGATCCATACGCAACTTCAGGCCACAGCTGAAACACTTTACTTCGTATCCCAATCCAGTCTCAGGTCCCAAGTAGAAAAACCCTGTTCTAACTAAAACATTCGCAGTAGGTAATCCTTCCCTATCAGCGGGCCATTTTTGAAACGTTTCCAATCGACTGGCACAACTACAATAGTCAGGCAAGAAAACAGGAAAATGGTATGGTTTGAACTTGGAGTTCTCTATGGGTTTCTCACTCGATTCTTGCTTTGTCGAAGTCATCCTTCTTGTTGGTGACTATCGTCTTGGAACCATTTTTTATACCAGCGTGACCGTATGATAGACTTTTTCCAAGGGCAGGCTGACGATTTGGTGTGTGGGTAAACGTACAGTCTTGTCTGGTTCGTGGGTGGTTACTTTAAAATTTCCATCCTGTCCATAGTGAAAGGCTTCTTTCAAGAACCCAAAGTTCACCACTTGTCTGTTGCGATAATTGAGAGTGAATAAAAACATATTATTGTGTGTATTTGTGTGTTTGTATGCGTGCTCGTACGTTTGTTGATGTGTATATTTGTGTGTCTTGCTGTGCGCACGTACCTATGTGGATAGTATATAATCAGTTTTTGGTTAGCTTCTGAGTGGATAGTAGATATGAGGTTTTTTCTCGCCCTTCTGTGTGGATAGTAGATATTGGTGTTTTTATTCTTCCTCCCCTTCTGTGTGAATAGTATAGTGTGTGTGTTTTATGCGTTCGCGTACGTTTGTGTGGATAGTAGGTATGGAGTGCTTTTTTCTTCCCTTCCCGTTTGTGTGGATTGTAAGTATGGTGTGTTTTATGCGTTCGCGGACGTTTGTGTGGATTGTAGGTATGGTGTGTTTTATGCGTTCGCGTACGTTTGTGTGGATAGTAGGTATGGTGTATTTTATGCGTTCTCGTTCGTTTGTGTGGATAGTAGATATGGTATGCTTTTCTTCTCTTCCCGTTTGTTTGGATAGTATATATGGTGTATTTTATGCGTTCGCGTCCGTTTATGTGGATGGTAGATGTGTGTATTTTATGCGTTCGCGTCCGTTTGTGTTGAAAGTATATGTGGTGTGTTTTATGCGTTCCCGTCCGTTTGTGTGGATAGTAGGTATGGTGTATTTTATGCGTTCGCGTAGCGTTTGTGTGGATAGTAGGTATGGTGTGTTTTATGCGTTCGCGTAGCGTATGTGTGGATAGCAGATATGTGTGTGTTTAATGCATTCTCATTTGTTTGTGTGGATAGTAAGTACGGTGGTTTTTTTCTTCTCTTCCTTCGTTTGTATAGATAGTAAGCATGGTGTGTTTTATGCGTTCGCGTACGTTTGTTTGGGTAGTAGATATGGAGTATTTTATGCGTTCGCTTTCTTTTGTGTGGATAGTAGGTATGGTATGTTTTTCTTCTCTTCCAGTTTGTTTGGATAGTATATTTGATGTGTTTTGTGCGTTCACGTACGTTTGTGTGGATAGTAGATGTGTTTATTTTATGCGTTCGCGTCCGTTTGTGTTGATAGTATATGTGATGTGTTTTATGCGTTCCCGTACGTTTGTGTGGATAGTAGGTATGGTGTATTTTATGCATTCGCTACAAAGACCCTTTTCAGGGCCACTTCACTGCCTCGAAAAGATTTATTCTTTCTTGCCAAAAAGTTTTTTTTTAGTTGTTGTTTAATTTATGTTTAACTCACAAAAACATTATTCTCTGTTGCAAGTGTCCAGTACCGTGACGTCACCCTACCTGTTCCATTCCTATTGTTCCCATACAAAATTCCCATTGACGCTATAGTGTCCCAGGGTGTGCCATTTGACGCTATAAATCTTGACGCTATAGTACAAAGTAGGATCCCGTAATGCTAATTCCCATTGACGTTATAGTATCGCTTATTTTAATTTTTTATTTACAATTTTTCAGTTTCCGCGAAGGTCGGTATGAGTTTAAATAATTTCAGTACTACTTTAAGTGTTGGTAACATTTTTAAAATTTATCTATGGATTATTTTCAGTCTCCCCTAAAGTCCGGTGCAATTTCAGAATTTAGTGCTACACCTTGTCTTTGCCATTTCTGACAACCAAAACATCTGGCTAATTATCAGTTTCCATTCAAGTCCGCTATATTTTTTGGAAATTTAGTGCAATATTTTAAGTTACGGCAATCGGAATACAATCTTCCGGAGTTTTTCCCAGTCTCCACTAGAGTTTGGGACATTTTGGTAATCTTAGTACTACTTTTAGTCTAAACAAATATAATTTAATCTTCTGGGGTATGTTCAGTCTCCGTTAAATTCTGGGACGATTTCGTAATTTTAGCGTTACTTTTAGTCACAGTCATTTGAAAATTAACGTTCCAGATTTTCTCAGTCTCCACTGTAGTCCGGGACAATGTCGTAATTTTAGCACTACTTTTAGTCTAAACCAATGTAACCTAATGTTCAGGGACATGTTTAGTCTCCGTTAAATTCTAGGACAATTTCGTAATTTTAGCGTTACTTTTAGTCACATCCATTTTGGCGTTAGTCTTTTCCTTGATTATAGCTATTTATAGTATCATTATAATTATGCAAATTTATGAACACCGCCAATATAATTTCAGGTCTAGGTAATGCTTTATATATAAATCTCGGGCGTGTATTAGTATATGTCTGTCTCAGTCTCTATTGTGTTTGTCTCTGCCTAGAGTGATAGTGGCGCGTATTCAGGTCAGCCACTTACTACATTATTACCAATCTCCTGTACCGTGACGTCACCCTACCTGTTCCATTCCTCTTGTCGCTATACAAAATTCCCATTGTCGTTAGACAGACCCAATATTTCCCCATGTTAAATTCCCATTGTCGCCAGGGTTCCGGGGGGTGGGGTGGGGTGTCTATAATGTATTTTCCCATTGTCGCTAGGGTACCCCCACTATACTACTGACAGAAGAGAATCGGATGACGAAAGTAAAGATTTGGAATATTATGTAAAAGGGAAAAATAACTGGAAACATAGACAGAGGTTTTAGAGCCTTGTAATAACCTGCTTATCTTGGACTAATGTTTGTAATGTATAAACTTTAGCAGAGCCTAAAGCTGAACCTATTCAAACATGAATCAAATACTGAATCAATTAAGAAAATTAACTGTTACACCAACGTAAAATGTTAAATTGCAGCAATGTTATAAAAATCTACTATGCCCCTAAAACAAAAGCAAAGAACAACAACAACTTGTATATCTCTCATCGTTAGACACTGGTTGCATCATTAGCTATATTATGTTCTTTTATAAA
Source organism: Megalonaias nervosa (assembly GCA_016617855.1). Taxonomy (NCBI): domain Eukaryota; kingdom Metazoa; phylum Mollusca; class Bivalvia; order Unionida; family Unionidae; genus Megalonaias; species Megalonaias nervosa. Next base: position 104,932 of record JAECUM010001930.1, on the reverse strand, counting down.
ATATTCGCATTTAAGATAGGGCAACCGTTTAAGTTGAATTTTGATGATTTGTTTAAGTTAACAGATCCCGTATTATTGTATGAGGTAAACAAAGACTATCTAATTATTTCAGGGCTATTTTCTGCCCGGATTCTACCTTAATATAATGGATTTCTTGTATACACTCTACCATAAAAATTCTCCTGCCGTCTACACTTTAACAGTTAATTATAACCGAAGACAGGGCATACTTCTGGTACAACAGATTAGTATAAAAGTGAGAGTTCCAGAGCAGTCGCTAATAGTATTTTTTCTTTCATTATTGATAAGTTGTCAGTAGCACTTTTATTGTGATTTATGTTGTAGTTGAACAATTATAGAACATAGTAGGATATTTGCAAAGGTTATAACTAGCCGGAAGTTTGCACATTTTTTTTTATAAAGTTTTCATTTTGTCTTAATGAATACTGTGTGATCAATAACCTTTTATTTTGATTTGTGTTATAACAGTACCAATCAAAGAGTTATAATTAGACTAAGTGGATTATTTAAAAGCGAAATAAAAACAACAACCCAGTAATTTGAAATCAGCAGCAACTGCTCTAGAAATATCCGCTTTTGTACCAATTCCTGAAGAGATACTAAGTAAATCAAGGGTACCAGATGACAGATAGACGGACCAACAGATACACAGAATATCGCAGGTGAAATAGACGTGATCATACTTTATACAAAAGTTACGGAAGGATAACCAAAAAAATATAGTTAAACAATATTTCCTTACATATAATATTCTCTGTTGCTTTAGGAGGGTGGGGTTAGAGGTGGTGGAGAATACAAATAAGGGAAAAGAAGGAATAAGTATATGCAGCATCACAACGACATCCTTCGCATTCCTCAGTGCCAATAAAATCATAGCTTGCTTCTGGCGTAGAACACCTTGCAATTGTAATGTCGTTTCTTAAGAAAACAACTCTTTGCTAAATACCAGTACTATTAGTTACACTGCCTATTGACACCACAAAAGACAGTACAGTATAACGAATGTGTTACGCCTGGAGTTTTTATTTCTTCCGCAATGTGGCAGTAAACTGCACCAATTCCATCTTGCATCCGTTCAACATCAGGCAATTTCTCTACTAAACAGACGCCTGATAATTTACGGCATTTGATACTTTTTCAACATATTATGTTTGATCAAAGGCATAGAACAGCTAATCAATGCCAATTCTACAACCGAAATAATCAGAAGTGGCTCCGTCCCCTGGAAAAGATGCAACACTCTTGGTAGAAGTGTCGTTTGCCGTAGAATTTTAAATAGTGTTTGGGCACAGTTTGGCTCAAGAAAAGCATAAAAATAAGATTAGATTTTCCCATGGACTGCATATGTACTAACTCGTCCCATCAGAAAGTTCTTCTCATCTGAAACCTTGTGGTTGATCGATAGGGAGTTGACGGACTTGTAGCATCTTTGAAACATTTTGTGAGCTAGAGATAATCTGCTTTTCGTCAGAGTCGTTACACCTGTCGATGAATAGAATACTTGTGTAGGTTTTAGATACATTACAGCTGTGATTAAGTGTTGCCATGAATGTAAAAACTGTATCCTTTCCAACCAGATGTTTAGAATAGCAAACATCATCATTTTCTTGGAACGGACCTAAGGGCCTCTGCTACTAACGGTCATGGCTGGGATTCAATCCGTACAGACATTTCTCGAAGGAGTTTAGCTAGACAGCATGTTGACTCTTGATATTGTATCTGTATACCCCTCTTTTTCAATTCTTTTGATGTGTTTTGTTCAGTTAACCTTCGGATTTAATTACGTATGTAGCACCTGCTGAAGGATCGTGTAATATAGGAAATGTACTTTTGTCCGTACGTACGATGTCTTCACCCCTCTGCTACAAAGTACTGCCTGATTTCAAACTGTACTTTGCCGTATAATCCTGTAGTTTTATTTGGACTCAAATCTATGCTCTCTTTCGTTTCTGAGAGATCAGATTCTGCCATATTAAGGCAGTGTTCTGTATTAGCCTTTACCGGCGGATATCAGCTCTACCAGAGCTGTTATGAAACACCGATTTGCGTCAAAACATTCAATATGATTAATAATCTTAATGTTTCTACAGATTGGTTACGAGTTTAGAAGCCTTTTAAAAAATCTAGAAAGCTTTGAAAAGATGATGTTTTGCACACAACATTTACTTCGAGGTGAAAATGGCTTACAATCTTCTCCCGTACCGCATCATCAAATATTTCAAGGTCTATGCTTTCTTGTTTCTGGGATAAATATTTTCGCAGTGTATTCACAGTCTTTTTGTTTGGTTTGGGGATAATTTTAGGGACACTGTTGATTTTACCAGGAGAATTTCCTTTAATGACTTGAAGACAAATCATTTGGCCATGACGACAAAGCAAGCGATATTTCCTAGAGTTACTTCCCGTTCACGTAATCTAGCGATATATAGATTTGGTATTGATAGAATGGAGGCGGCCAATTTCTTTATGTTTAAACTGTTGTCACTGTCACGTGATATTCATACACCCTGTCCAAACTTCTGTACACTACCTGAGAACTGCAAATATCACATTCTAACTAATCAAATAAATAAAAGGGTATCTTAGAGATAATAAAGTTATATATGTATACATATAAAATAATATCTTACAAACAGATAGTTACGGACAATGTGAAGAATATATATATATATATATATATATATATATATATATATATATATATATATATATATATATATATACACACACACACACACACACACACTTGTTCAGTTAAGGATACTGATATCCGGTGTAAATCAGTAGCAGCATTGCAGCTATTGTTTATAAGCACGCCATATGAAAATCAAGAACTACTTCCGTTTCATTCAGAAGTACTCGTACTAGCAAAATGACAGTCGTGTTTTCTTTTTTGCTCGTTCTGGTGGCCTTTTCAAAATTTGGTAAGTAGAACTTTCTCACAGTTGTACAATGTACTTTGATACGTGTCATGGATTTCTCAATAATACCTCGTTGCTTCATTCATCATACATAATTCATGTTCACACGGCGTTAATAGTGCCGATCTAAGTGGTGAAAGCAAGAAATGTTTGCGGACTTAAATAATATCTTAGCTACAAACCTAACCTTTCAATTTTTTTTATTTTTTACAATTTCTTGCTATATTTTCCTTGTGTCTTTTATATATACATATATAGAATTGACGATAAAAAGTACAAAGAAACTTGCCTAAGCGCTTTCGGAATATACCGATTCATTTCTTTTAAACACGGGACAACACATGACGATATACACAAAAAACTTAATTATTTCACAGAATAATGCTGTTTGACTGTGGATATTTACAAAAATGATAAAATTTAACTGAAAGTTGGACGTCCTTACTTGTGACGTAAATGAGCACTTGACGTTGATTTAAACAAACGAAACTAATTAGTGAGGTAAGCAAGTAGATAAGTTATGAGAAACGCGTGAACTTTAATCCCATTTACAGTATTTAGCTGTACTGGCAATTACTTCAATGTAGTAAAACTTCTGTTCTAAAGTAGTATAAGTAGTAACCGATTGTTGTGACTAATTAAAAATTTAAATTATAAAGAATGAGATGCATATGAGTTTGATTTCAAACATTGTCGTACATAAACATGGATGCTGGGATCATGAATTGAAGAAAGTGAATAATCGAAACTAAGTTTCTTACTAGAATGTTGGATGTAGGACCTTGGTTCATCTAATGCCCTTCCAAGAGAGAGAGAGAGAGAGAGAGAGAGAGAGAGAGAGAAACAAACATAGTTCTACTGTTCTGTCCAATAAGTTATGCTGACCCTTATTTGTAGTTCAAGGACTTTTATGCAGGTTTACCAAAGACGACGCTTGAGAGAGAGAGAGAGAGAGAGAGAGAGAGAGAGAGAAACAAACATAGTTCTACTGTTCTGTCCAATAAGTTATGCTGACCCTTATTTGTAGTTCAAGGACTTTTATGCAGGTTTACCAAAGACGACGCTTGAGAGAGAGAGAGAGAGAGAGAGAGAGAGAGAGAGAGAGAGAGAGAGAGGAACAAACATAGTTCTACTGTTCTGTCCAATAAGTTATGCTGACCCTTATTTGTAGTTCAAGGACTTTTATGCAGGTTTACCAAAGACGACGCTTGTTACAGAAACGGTTAAATGTAAAGACTTAGCTTTCTCACAAATCAACTTTTCCCGACAGATAGAGGTTTCGTGAACTATACTCATAGCCTTGTTTTCCTCGAGATTTTGTTTTGAAGGGATTGTTTTTATCCCTATGCTTGTTAACAAATAGTGAAACTAAAGAAAATCTGACCTATCTAACCTGCGTGCATGCTTTTTTAATGTCATGTAGTTCCTCTTACACCTCTTAAGATAAGGGACATTACACTTTTAATATTATTGATGTTAGTTCGTAAATGTGCACAATGGTTGTGGACTTTGTATCATCCCATTGGGTGGGGCTAGTGGGATGGGATTGGGCTTAAACAACGTAACAATTCCTGCGTTAATAGCTTATATGTTTGAGAACTTGTATGCATGAACAATAAACCCAAGCATCAATACATATCAAACAGGTTTTAAATGGGACTCCATTGTTTTGTCTCGAGCAGCAGCAGGGGAGGTGAACAGACCACTCTTATGATTAAGACAAATTTTAGTGATAATTGAGGCAAGTGGTCTGTTCGACTGCCGTACCGCGAAATCATTTGTCTTAATCATAATGCAAATATATTCATTACCAAATGTCTGTCCACCCCCCCCCCCCCTTGCTGCGGTGGACCCTACAACTTGGTTTTCGAGCAAATTTTGCATTATGATTAAGACAAATGTGTAAGGTTCGACTGCCATACCGCGCATATCATCTTCCCTTCTTGTCTGCTGTTATCTTACACACACATGTGGTCATTCACCCTGCCTGCTGCTATGAATTTATCCAGATCAACTATTGCATGTATATACATGAAGTGAGTCATACATACATGTACTGAGATAGGTATGCGTACCGATTTTTCAAGGACATGTGTGGTAGTTCAAACAATAGCTGTGTTTATCGCCGCGGATATCTCCCCCGGATATCTCCGGGAGATAGGTATTTGTGTGCATTTTATTTCCGTGTTTTAATTTTAAATATAATACATTTTAATCGGTTCATACATATAATGGCAAAATATCTTAATAAAATTATAAATATTTATTTATTTGTAAAATCAGACATCAAATGCTATTGCACAATAATCACATATAATAATTTCTAAAACGTATATCCTTAGTCGAGTTCGTTAGCTCAATGTTAAAGTTGCTGGAAACTTTAATACTGATGTTTGCGGTTCGACCCCAGATCTCGCCGAGATGGGTTCGGGTCCCCGGGTCGCCCATATCTTTTAATAAGTAGGGGGGGAGGCATCCCCTGAGATTTCGATAAACCACCACGTATCTCGTGGTCGGATTCTATTTTGGAATTCTACCCCGGGGTTTCGTGGGGGTTTTATCGAAATCGCAATGCCTAGACAGCCTTCTGAATTGCTAATATTTCGCTTTCGTCAATTAGAAATTCGCCGGGAGGTGTGTCTATGCAAATTTGCCCCCCCTAAAATAATCAGTAGTATGCCTTGAGCTCTCTGCCCCATGGAAGAACCCCCAAATAAACATCCAGAAAGGGTGTTAGCCAAAAGAAACAGAACATGGGCGTGCCGCATAATACGTCATAAGAGAGACGACAATGTAAGGACCCCATGAAAGTTACACAGGCTATCGAGGGGCTCCATTGAAGGGTAACCGCTAATCTACTGATTATTTTTGATAAATTAAAATACAGACAAACATGCATACATACAGACATACATAGAAAGGGGAAATAATTATCTAGCAGAGGAGGAGCAGAGTTATCGCGCTTTATTAAGTATTTTTAGTGATTTCAAATTCAATTAAATATCTATTATAAATATTATTTAATAATGAATATTGGAGAACCACACTCAGCTAGATTAGCACGAGAAAGACTAGAAGCAATTAGAAAATATTTACCTGTTCGTGATGCTGTCAAGCAACAATTACAAGAACGACAAGAATCTCATGTTGAATTTGAGGAGGATACAAAACATTTATTTAAACCTATCACTGAGACCACTAAAGGTATTCAACCTGTGTTAGAGAAAACCGCTGAAGAAACTGGAAAAATAGCAAAAAGAACAAAACAGACAAAAAAGATTCTTAGAGAACTTCCAGCCGAAATATCTGCTGCGATGCCAGTCCCGGAAATATCTGAAGATGCAGACCAGGCAGAAGAAGGTGCTGAAGCACTAGCCCCTGAACCAAAATCAACAGTTAAATTGATAGATAAATTTAATGAAGAAATTGTTGAGGTAATTAATGATCTTAAAATAAAACAATTAGCTAAATTTGCTTTTGATAGTTTTAGTCAAAGAGGTAAATTAATGAAATCTGAATACGCTAAAGATATTAGAAATCGTGAACAATGGCAAAAATCATTATATCGCATAAAAATGAATGTTGAACAAACTAGAGTTGATGATCCACTATATCAGGATTATGTTAGTGAAATTAATAAATTAATCAAATTAGAAAATGAGAAAAAACAAAGTAAAAAACCTTCAAAACAAACAGCACCAAAATCACAAATACCAGTTCTATCTCCTACACCAAAGAAAACAACATCACCGAAACCAAGTGAAGAGGAAGAAGAAGAATTTCAAGACGCTCCCGGCGTAATTGGAAGTGGTTTAGGAAGTGGTCTTATTACTTGTCCCAATAATGTTCTTGCTGATGTTGATCGATTAGAAATCCTCATTGGAGGAAAACGAGCTGGTAATAATTCCCTAGAAATAATTAATGAAGCGGCCGATATCTGTAGACGATTATTTACAGGCGGTATCATGGACGTTGATGTTTATCAGTCTCTTATTAATGAAATTGCCGATGACTACTACAGCGACTGAGTATGTAATTAAATACAATTACTATAATAAAATGATAGTACATAGTACTCAACGAGGACCAACTATGGTCAGGGTAATAAATTCACGATTACCAGTATATAAAACGACATACGGAAATGGACTAGGTGATGTTGTTCAGGGTCTATTTAGAAGGATAGCCCCAAAAGCAATACCGATTGCAAAGCAACTGGGAATGAAAGCTATTGATGTTGTTCGTGAAAAAGGTATTGGTGCTGTTGGTAATGTTGCTGGTAAAGCATTTTCAGCGATTAAAGATAGATTAACACAATTAATACGCAGACCTGTGGTCCGACCTCAACCAGTAAAATTACCTAGTACAGAAGTAATGCCTGCAAATGTCAGTAAAATAATAAATCAAGTTGCTAATCAAAAACTAGCAGAGTTGGCTGATGTGCCTTTATCAGAAAAAGAAAAAAATATAACTGCTAGTCTGATAGCAGGAAGTGGTCTCACTTCCCGAAGTAATCTTCGTTTTAGACGATAATAAATATAATAAAGATGTTCAAACGTATATCTGATCCCGCATTTGACATGGACGCACCAGTACTTAAAGATGAGTCTGTGCGTGATTATCAATATTATTCTTACGACGCACGAATTCCAGATCAGCGTGGACGAATTGAATTACAGGTTCAGGATACAAGTAGATATTTCTTACCCGCTGAAGCATTTATTGAAGTCGAAGGTGAAATTTTAAATATTGCTAATCCTGCAGCACCAGTAACATATGGAGACGATGTTAGGGTTGGTTTTGTTAATAATGGTATTATGGCATTATTTGACAGTGCAACGTACATGATTGACGGAAAAAATATTGAATCTATTCAGAAGGACGTTGACGTTGCAACAACAATACTTGGTCTTGCAAGATATAGTGATGATTATTCAAGATCAACTGGTCCATCAATGATGTTTGTAAAGGATACTTCTAACTACCCTGACAATAGACAATATAATATAAGACGACCAAGAAATGCCGACGATACCGCTGACGCTGCTGTGTGGCCGGTGGTTCATGGTGCTAATCCAGAATTTAACTTAGGATTTGCAGCACGTCGATCAATGTTGAAAGGTAACAGAAGAACGTTTTCATGTTCAATTCCATTGTCACATATTTTTGGATTCTGTAGAAATGTCAGAAAAGTCATTTTCGGAGCTAAACATACAGTTGTACTTGTACGAAAAGCAACCGACAACGATGCATTATGGAGACCCATTGGTGATCCTGGCAAAGTAATTCTTACAAAACTTTCATTGTGGATGCCGGTGATGACTCCATCAATAACTGAAGAAGATCGTCTACTCTCTTTTATGAATCAAGGTGGTAAATCAGCATTATCGTGGTTAACAATGACCACAGATGCTATCCAGAGTAATATTAATGGTTTATTTACGTGGCAAATAGCATCACAACAAGGTGTTTCTGCACCACGACATATATTTATTGCATTTCAAGATGCTGCACGGGTGGATGATCAAACACGTAGTATTATGATATTTGATAATCTTGGTGTTTCCGAAGTTTCCTTAAGAATAAATGGACATCAAGAACCGTCCGAGGATATTTTACTGAATTTTGAACAAAATCATGTAGCACGTGTATATCATCGTCTAATGACGTTCATGGGACGTGATCAAAATATTGATACTGGTTTACAAATATCACAATTGGATTTTACAACCTTATACCCAATTTATTACTTTTCGCTCGAACATTTAGATTTAACCAGACAGTCAGTAGTCGATATACACTTTCGAGCTCGTGTGACAATAGGAGCTATTGCCAATTACAGAGCAATTGCTGTCATACTCAGCGATAAATCGATGTTACTTGAAGGTGCTGGTGGACGAATGAGAGTCGTTGATGCTTCAGTAGAAAACATGTAATTAGATTATTTATAAATATTATAATGTCGTATAATAATGTTAGTGTTAGTCTGACTCCTGGTCAGATTAAAAAGATACAATCAGCATCAAAAAATAACTGTGGATTAAAAATATTGCTAAAGAAAGATCAGATGAGCGGCTCAAATAAATTATCTCTTACGGAACGTCAGCTCGGGCATTTCAATGAAGCAAAAAAATCAAATAAAGGTATAAAACTTAATCTTTCTGCGGGTGCCATTAAAGATATCATTAAGACGGGTGGTATATTTCCACTTCTTGCTGCTATACCAGCATTAATAGCCGCTGCAGCTCCAGCTGTTGCAAAAGCAGCTGCATTAGGTGCTGTTGGAACTGCTGCTGGAATGGCATTAAAGAAAGCAACCGGACAGGGAATAAAACGAACACCAAAAAAAAAGGGAAGGGGTCTAAGATTACCAGGGACCCCACACTGGTACGGAAAAGGCCTAAGATTACCAGGGACAGTTTACTAATATCTCCTATGTCCAATTTTGATTTACTAGATGCTGCTAAAAAATTAAAAATAAAAAATTTTAGAGGAGTTTTTATGCGCGATCAATTACCAAAACAACCAAACAATATTGAAACAGGTATTATTAATCTCGATGAAAATTCTGGTCCAGGCACGCATTGGGTCGGATATGCAATTGATCCACGTGGAATTATTTATTTTGATTCATATGGACTAGCTCCACCAAAAGAATTCTTAAAGTATATTACGGCTATCAAAGTATTCCAATATGGTATTCAACGTTACCAACACAAACATTAACTGATCCACCAATATGTGGTCGAGAAGTACTTAACGTACTTGATGCTATATCAAAATCAACAAAACCACCCCACAAAGTTGTACATGAATATACTACGACGTCATATTTAAACAGACATTAGTAAATATAATGGTGGATATTTATGGAAGATCTTCCCGTAGAGGTCATCAACAAGTTGATTTATCTAAGTATGCAACTCTTGATCAACTCAGAAATGAAATTGATGATTTATTAAATCTCGCAAGTGTGGATCAAAATGAAGTAGTTGTTTTTCAGGATAATCAAGGACGATTAAAAACGAGTAATATACAACTATCAGATGTACTTATACGAGTTCCCACCGCGGTTGTTAATAATATAGTTACTTTTACTGATCAGGGTAAAATACAAGATTCCGGTACGTCAGTCAGCGATTATATTAAGAAAGTTGGTGATTCATTTACAGGTAGCATTATCATGAATCAAAATAAAATTATAGATCTTGGAAACCCAACCGCAGATACAGACGCCGCAACAAAGAAATATGTCGACGATCAAGAATCTAAGTACTTATTGGTCAACGGTGGCACAATGCGTGCATTTCTCAACATGAATAATAATGGCATTAATAATCTTAGAACACCAGAATATGATTTTGATGCTACAACGAAGAAATATGTAGACGATAGCAACATTCCTATTTCAACTTCGTTAAAAATAATCGGTGATGAAATGACTACACTTAGTGCTACTTTTTCCAAACATGTAGAAACGTTCTTAAATTTTCGTAGAAATGTAAACAAACCCATTAAAGAATTTTTTGGGGAACAACCAACCGTTGAAATAAAACTAGCCGACATTAACACGAAACTCAATGATATTGCCAGTGGAATACCTAATATTGTTCAAAAAACTAATCTGATTAAAATTCCACACGGACAAATTAAAAATATCGTATACACAGTAGCATCAGGACCATCAACATGGACACCACAAAATAACACTATCAAATATACCGCAGAAGTTACTGGCATTTACAGGCTGTCCGTATTTAGTGATGAAAGATTTGCTATAATTAACAGATATATATTGCGTCATTCAACTGATTCTCTCTCTGGAGTTGTATCTATATTGTTAAGAAAAGATGTTGAAGAAATATTTATACTGAGAATATATGATCAAACAATAACCTCAGAGCCTTATTGGTGGCATATGGAATTTGTGGCTGAAACACCGCAATTAATCACTTAATATAATAATAATGGATCAACCTCAGTCTCGCATTGACGTTCAACGTTACAGATGCAATCAAGTATGTGAGCGTCTCACTAAACTAAATAATTTTATCGACTATTATAACAAGAAAATAAAAAAATACAAAAGACGTATAGTTGTTGTTGATGTAGTTGTTTACTCGGTTTCTGCTGTTATTACTGGAACAGGATTATTATTATCAACATTGACGATGACAGCACCTACTGTTATAACCATTATTGTTTCAGCATCAACGACTATTGCTGGAGTTCTCGGTATTATAACCAAAAAGATACATACTTGTACAAATGCTAAATTGCACGATTATATGATTAAATTACATACAGTAGCAGAGGCATGTTCTAAATTATCCTTGTATATTTCTTCGTGTGTTAGTGATGGTGAAATATCTGATACTGAATTCGCGATGATGATGAAAACTTATGATGACGCTTTTAAGGTGATCGCTAATGATTTTAACGAATTAAATAACAACAATAATAATAATGACAGACAGGGAGTTACTTCAGCAGATCGTTACTAATACAACTCCGTCAAAAACTACTATGATATCGTTAAGTTCGACAAATCCTGAGTTTAGTGTCAATTTTCCAACCGCAATTCCTGCAAAAGAAATAGCATTAGCACAATTGCGAGTTTATTATAGCTGGCCCAATATTAGATCAAAACCATTTGGTGGACTACAACCAAATAATTCATTAATATTCGCTAATAAGAATAAGCCTGATGGAACTCCTGATTGGCAAATAGTTTCTATTCCAACGGGCAGTTATCAAATAGAACAGATTAATGACGAGTTTCAGCGCAGAATTAAATCTATTACAGGAAAAGAATCAAAAATAGCAATTACTGTCTACGAACCAACACTATCTGCGGTTATTGAAATAAATTCCCCTGATTACTCCGTAGATATTTATCAAAGTTCGATTAGATCAGTATTAGGATGGCCTGATGTTCCACCTGTTTATAATGGAGTTTCAGAACCAAAACTAGAAGAATTTAAAACGGGTGAAGAAAAATTCATTAAAGATCCAGAATATCGAGGAAAACAACCATGGAGTAATACAAGATTTGGATTTCCAAACGAAGATAGATATTACTTTACCGATTTTGACGGTAAAAGAATCCCCAAGTTGAGTAAAGCATTATTTATTGTTAACATAGACACCAGGACGAAGATTAGTTACTATACTGTTGATGTAAGATTTATTAAACATTTTTTAGATACTCTTAAACCTGAATACGATAAAACGTTTAATGATTTAAGAAATTTACTTATTTCATTATCACAACATTATAATGAAAGTGTAAAGCAGCAAATAATCGAGTCAATAAAACATTTAAATGGTATCTTGTTCGATTTATACATCGTCAATCGAAGTATTATAAACACCGCGACTAAACTCGATGGAAATCGTTACACAAATCCAGAATCTAAACAAGTATTTCTTGATCATTATAAAATAACAGAAAAAAATTTACAAACATTTGTTATACCAGATTTAAATAACGCTGAAATGAAGAAATCATTAAATGATCTTATTGAAGAACACTTTAAAAGAATATGTGAATCATGGAAAAAAATAGCCCCACCACCAGTTATACTAAAACATAATAACAATCCTTTTGGTGCCGGACGTCATATATCGCCAGGCATTGTAAATATAACAACAACAATTGCAGTCAATCTGGTATGTGACGTAATTGGTGATAGTTATCAAGTAGATCTTTCAAAATCTAATCACCGCAGTGGCACTGCGGAACAGGGGTATATACTATATTCATTTAGCCCTAAAGACCCACCCGGTTGGTTAATTGTGTCTGAACCAATTAACCCAATTTATTTACGAGTTCATAATCCATTTCTGACAAGAATAAATTTCAAACTCACTGACCAGGCAGGAAATATTTTGGATCTAAGACAAGAGTCTCTTAATATTAATTTGTATATACGCTCGTAGAACGTCTGATTAAATATTTCCTAATATAATAAGGGAAAAAATAATCTGATTCATGAAATAGTTACAGATTTCCTTATCTGATGGGCTTATGGGACTACATTTTTTTAAATAATTATTCAGAGACTGATATTTTTTATTTTAAAGAAATAATTATTATATAATGAACCAAGAAAATATAAATGATATTATTTCTGCTATTAAAAAATTAAAACATAACGGAATAAATATATCTGATAATCTCGATCCTGAAAAAATATTATGCGATTATGAAATATTAAAACAAAGAAAAATTGACAATAAATACACATTACCATCCAATTATAAATTTGTAAAATCAATTTATCAGTCTATGTTAGAATCCTTGGCGATGGTAAATGAAAAGCAGGTAAAACTATTTGCGCCTCTTGCACGTTCGATCGAAAATATCAGATCCGAACTATCTCGTGAATACGAGAAAAAGAAGATTGTAGATAATCGTGTAATGCAATTAAGAAAAATTATGTTATTTGATTCTGTCAAAAGTGAAAGTGACACTGAGAGCAGCGACGGTGAAGGTACCCATGGCAAAATATAGAGTCGAACTATATACAATTTATTTGTTAAGAGTACAGAGTTAGATATATTCAAATATTATCTGCTGATCGTATTTGAATGAAAATGCTGACCTAGTAATATTATCTGTAACACGTTTTACTGATTGTGGATGTATGCTAAAATATTTTGCAGCCGCATTAATTGATGGAAAAGTTATTTCCTGTCCTGTTTCTGTATTTATGGATTTAATAGATCTCTTTCCGAATAATTTACATTTTCCAGTATTTCCACGTGCAGCATTCTGACTAGGTGTAATAGCTTGCAGGTTAGATAACCGATTATTTTTGGGATTTCCATCAATGTGATCAACTACAAATCCATTTTCAACTACTCCATGAAAACATTCAAATACGAATCTACTTGATAAATAATTTTTATTTCCAGCACGAAATACAAAATAACCAAATTTATTAAGATTACCGACTGGTTTTTTCAATCTACAATGTCTGATCACACCATCTCGAGATGCTTCATAATTTGTATATACTGGATGTTTCACAAATTCATATTTATTACGAAATGCTTTTTTTCTTAATTCTCTTATAATATCGTTGTCGATCATTTCATCATAAGTCTGATTTGTCTGAGTCATTTTATATAATAATATTATTTGTCTAAATCATTATTTTGAAATCTGACCAGATAATCTTCTACGGTTTGTATAGGAGATTTACCTGGAGATCTATTTTTTTTGTCATAATATCGTTTTAATTCCCTGTATTTTTTTCCGCCACATTTTAGACACAATTGAGTTTTTCCTCTGACTCCAACACCACATTGAATACACGGTATTGGTCCTGTACTTCCATTTTTGATACTCTGTGCATGATTTCCGCAGTATTTGTTCACGCACGGTTTATTACAAAGAGAAGTATATCCAATTCTGAGCCAAGCACATTTGTTCTTTGTTTCAATCATTATATATATACTAAAATTTTAATTTAAATACTTGTCTTAATTATATGGAGGAATTATCGGCAATTGAACCTTCTCATGCTAGATTTGATCTTGACAGACTATCAGAATATAAATATAGTACTTTGATGCAAGATTTGGCATTAACAGATGAGGGTGTAACCGATCGTATTCGTGAAGCAAAAAATGAATTTCGTGACGATGGCGCAGTTCATGTATGGTCAACATTCAGAGTCGGAAATGTTACTAATATAATGAATGACAAACGAGGAAAAATAATTATTAATTACCTTGATGATCAAAAATATTTTATTTTAATAAAATTTATTGTAAATACAAAAGAAGATATTTGGATTATTCGTGACAAACGCGATCCAGTACACATACAATCAGGAAATAATATTGTTCTCTTAAATAATAAATCTAAGCCCGGAATACTAACAGGTGTTGACAAATTATATTATATACAGAGTTATCCAGCAACTGCAGTTGTATATGGAATATTTCCGTTGAATAATAAACCTGATGTCGGGGATCTAAAACCTATGAAATTGTCAGAATCAAGAATAAACTGTGTAGCTGAACGAGTTACAGAACATTTTACAAATGCGATACGTGGTAATGGTTTAACAGATTTACGACGTAAAAAATAAATACTTGGGCAGAATCAGTTAAAGATACCGGAGCATCTATCAAAGATGTCGCTGAACTAGAAAAGAAATTGAAATTCCCAATAACAGTAAAAACGCTGACAGGAGAGATTTTATATAAACCAAAATACACAAAAAATGGAGCTCCAATAGATATTATTGATCATAATTCGCACGCATGGACCTCAGCAGTAACAATATTTCCACGAGATAGAAAAGTTAAATTTTATGATGGTCATATATTTGATTTTATCAGAAATATCAGTAAAAGTGACCCTGTGTCCGTTTGGTTATTTCAGAGTTCGGAATATGATAATTACGATCAGTTTGTACGGCCTAATGGTGATATTTACCGTATAGAATCTCTTAATGTAGAAATGGAAAATATTGCGCTGAAGTATACTTCAGACGATGTCAAAGTTAGACAATTATTAAATAATTGTTTTACAGTTCCATCCGTAGCAGCTCATTTTGCTCAGGAGAAAAAATTTATGGAAACCAACACGATCGGAATTTCTTGAGGATATTCATAAAAGTTGCGTAGAATATGGACACGGAGGATTATGGAATACTAAATACAACTATAGTGACGTTATATCCGTCGATATGGTAGCATATTATCCTGGAAGTTTTCTTGGATACGGAGAATGTTCTGAATACTTTAAGAGATTCGGACATCCATCACACGAGATGACCAGGGTTGCAATAAACGGACATTTACCAGATTTTGATTTAACCGGATTTGCTCATGTAGAATCATTCGAATTTGCAGAAAATCTCCATCCGATTACTTATATTTGGTTTGGAAGACATTTTTTCAGAGCGATGTTGGGTTCCAATAGTACTATTGCGATATATGCTTGATGTTGGAATTTTAATATCTTTACAGGTGAGTGAGGCGATTATATCATATAGTCCACAGAAACAAATTTGGTTACCAGAACCAAATAGATTTAATATTGATGATGCCAGGAAAGAATTTCCTAATCTTAATGAAGATGACATTATTAAAATTACTAATAATATACGTAAATGCAGAGACGAGCATGATGAAAAATTTGCAAAAGATCTTGGTAGAAAGATAATTGGTAAATTTACTCAAGGAGGAGCCTATGATCATAAAAGACATTGTACAAGATTAATTATGGACGATGCTGAACTCGATTTTATAATTGCTGATACAACAGAAAAAACATATTTATAAATCGGAGTAATGCTTATTTGTCAGACGGAACCAAACTAGGTACAATTGTGAGTTATCTTGATGGTGACTCACCACAATTTACTCATTTAAGATCTTCTATGTTGGCATATGTTTCTATAAATCTACTGTCTATGATAAATAAATTTTCTCGTGATGCTGTCAGAGTCGCAACAGATTCGTTTTATATAAATAAAAAATATACGGATTTATTAAAACCACTACTTGGTAATGGTGAATGGGGATCATGGAGAATAAAACAAGAAAATATATTTAGTTATTCTGAATCTGCCGACGTTGAAATTAAGGAAATATATCACAAAAATAATAATCAGGTATCAAATTCATCAGCACCATCTGTATATGATCCTATATCTAGACATAAAACTGTTTATCTTAATGGATGCGGTGGTTCAGGTAAAACAACTCGTGTGATTAAATTATTCATGAATAATAATTCAGATATAATTGTTTTGACACCGACACATAAACTCGCCAGAGAAATAAAAGAGCGAGGAGTAAAATCGTGTACTTATCATAGTTTCTTTAGATGGTGTGGAGACACATGGACTCCTGAGCGAATGGGTGAGAAATATATACCTAAATATATTATATGGGACGAGATATGCACGGTGTCGTTAGAAATATTAAAAACATTTCTTGAATGGCTATTGACGAAGAATACTGCTATAATAATGTGTGGTGATCATGGTCAACCACCACCCTTTATTGGACAGTCTCCACATGAATGGCTGAAGAATAACGTAGATTATTATGAAGAAATAAATGATGACCATAGAGCTATTGATGAACCGCTGAAGGAATTTAAAAGGTTAATTAGACTACAACCAGACAGAGTACAATGTGAAATAATGCGAGGAGTAATTCCAGAGACTTCTATGAATGATTTTCTAAATTTATGGAATCCCGCTGATTTAATAGTTGCAAGTAGAAAAATAGTTCGTGATGAACTACAAAATAAATTATTTATGTTACATAAAGAAAAGTTTTCAGATCTACCTGTACCTTTGTGTTATCGCCCAGCAGATACTCGACGACAGAATATTGATGTTGAAATTCCTGGTGGAGACACTGAAAATATCCGAGTACAAAATCTTGTTTTGAATGATATTGTTTTAGTCGATATTAATGTCGTTGAGAATGCGCTGAATATGAATAAATCACCGTGGACGTTAGGATACGCTATAACTATTCACTCTTCACAAGGGTTAACTATTTCTGATACAAATATCTGGATTATAGATGATCGGATTGAATGGTCGAATTTAGTCTATCTTGCAGTTTCTAGAGTCAGAAGAATATCTCAACTACATAGGGTTATTATTAATTTCATAGAAAATAATGATCAGACTGTTAGCAATGACGTAATAAGAAAAAAACTATCTGGTTATAAGCAGTGTGATAAAAAAAATAAGCGTGACTTTGATATTGATGTTGAATTTATTATAAAACTAAAAACACAACAGAATAATAATTGTACAAGTTGTAACTGTAATATGTTGTGGCAATATTCGAATAATAATCCAAGACAATTTACCGTAGATAGAATTAATAGTGATCTTGGTCATACACGTGATAATGTGATGCTGACCTGTCTTGAATGTAATCGATGTCGGGGCGCTGGTTATGTAATTGTATGTGGTGGTAATTGTGTGTCTTCAGGGATTACCTGTAATTGTTCACGTACAAATCCACGTTGAGGGGCTCTCGAATCTAATCTGTAAATTGGAGGTCTACCAGTGGATCTAACCACACTAGAAATTGTATGTGCAGTCACGCTCCAGATAGGATCGGTTGTTCTTTTTTTTACCACCTTCAAGTTCACCAGGTTCGTATAAATATCTTACAGTTGCATTACCTAATACTGGTTGAGGTTGTTGTCTGTCATTACTACGGGGTATATATTTTTTTGTGATCGCAATAGAAGGTTTCATGGAAGTTGAACGAGTAATTTCATTATTTAATGCAGCTATCACACTTGGTAACCTTGCAACCCATTCACGAGATCGCTCACCAGATTTAAAGTTAGTAGATATTTCTTTTGCATATTGGTATCCAAATAACCGCTCGGCAAGTGTTCGATTAAATCGTTCAACAATTGCCTGATCACGATGAATTTCAGTATGTCCTCGTCTGATTTTAACGTTATGTTTCTTCATTAACGATAATACTACTCCTAGAAATTCTTTGCCAGGATCAACCTGTAATAACTGTGGCCATCGCAAAGGTCCTCGCTGATAAATTCGTTCAAACGCAGATGAAACTTCAGACGCTGTCTTTGTTGATAATGGTTCAGCTTCTTTATATCTACTTGCAACGTCAACGACAGTTAATGCGTATTTGTATGTGCGTGACTGACGTTTACCAATTTTAATAGTGTCATGTGGTAAAAATAAAATATCTGCTTGATGAACCTCATTAGGGACGCTGACATCAAAATGTGCATATTGAATATTTTTAGGTGGTGGTAGATAAATTTGCCATATTGCCTGTCGTGCTAACCACGCTGCAGCAACAGAACGTGAGACTTTTGCTGCTTCAGATAATTTACTAATGCTGCTTTACCTCTCCAATATCCTCTTGGGCTATAATAAATGGATTCCATTATAATATTTATATAATTAATTACCAGCCCCTAGCATTATTTTACCTTTCATGGCAGATTTTACTAGAAAAGTAGCTAATTTATCTCTGACAGATTTATTAGGTATAGAATTTAATGCATGAATCAATTTTACATCTGCGAGATGCCTTTGTTGTAAATCTTTACTTTTATACGCAACATCATGAACATGACACGCTTGATCAATCTTATTTACTGGATACTCTCCTGGTCTTGGTTGATCTTGATCATCAAGTCGGATGTCAAGTCGGGTTCCAGGACCACAATAATTATATCCAGGAAGGTGTTTCTCACCGGCATATTTAGCCCACGGAGTTCCTGGTAATTTTCCTAATAAAGCGGCTATATCTCCACCTGTCTTTGTACCTGACTTTGTCAGGGAATCAGACATGGAGATAAATTTATATTTTTTCGTGCCGCATTTTACACATTTACCTGTTAATGCACGTCGTTTATTTTTTGTTATTATTGTTGTCAGTCCAGTAGTGGGTGTAGATAATCTACATCGAACACAATATAGACTCATGTTATTAATAATATGGATATAATTGATTTTTCGGCAACACGAAAACAGGAACCAGTAAAGCACCATTCAGCATTACCAAATTCAATAAGAATGATTATAATAGGTCCATCTGGATCAGGTAAAACACAACTATTATTAAATTTAATAATGCGATGGTTAAAATGGAGTAAATTGTATTTAGTAGTACCATCCGTAGATGATCAGCACTGTTACGAAGTACTTAAAGATTTTAATGAGAAAGTGAAATCAGTTAATAAAGACGGAGACGATGTTGTTGACTTTATCACCGATATTGATGAGGCCCCATCTGTAGATGACCTAAATGGATTTATTAATAATTTAGTGGTGTACGATGATATTATGTTGGACAAACAATCTAATCCGGCTAGAATATTTTCTCGAGGTAGACACAAGAATACGGACGTGATTTATGTTACACAAAGATATACACAAATACCTAAAGTGATCAGAGACAACTGCAATATTTTGGTTGTGTTTAATGGAGTAGATAATTATACTTTACAGAATATTTATTATACTTGGTGTTCAGGGGATATGGATATGATGAAATTCAGAAACTTTTTTGCTCAAGCACAATCTGCTCCGTTGGATTTATAACAATAAATCTACATGATCCAAGATCCAGATATCGTATAGGTCTAGATAAAATCTTTGGTTAATCTGTGATTAACTCTGCTCCTCCTCTGCTAGATAATTATTTCCCCTTTCTATGTATGTCTGTATGTATGCATGTTTGTCTGTATTTTAATTTATCAAAAATAATCAGTAGATCCCAGCGGTTACCCTTCAATGGAGCCCCTCGATAGCCTGTGTAACTTTCATGGGGTCCTTACATTGTCGTCTCTCTTATGACGTATTATGCGGCACGCCCATGTTCTGTTTCTTTTGGCTAACACCCTTTCTGGATGTTTCTTTGGGGGTTCTTCCATGGGGCAGAGAGCTCAAGGCATACTACTGATTATTTTAGGGGGGGGCAAATTTGCATAGACACACCTCCCGGCGAATTTCTAATCGACGAAAGCGAAATATTAGCAATTCAGAAGGCTGTCTAGGCATTGCGATTTCGATAAAACCCCCACGAAACCCCGGGGTAGAATTCCAAAATAGAATCCGACCACGAGATATGTGGTGATTTATCGAAATCTCAGGGGATGCCTCCCCCCCCTACTTATTAAAAGATATGGGCGACCCGGGGACCCGAACCCATCTCGGCGAGATCTGGGGTCGAACCGCAAACATCAGTATTAAAGTTTCCAGCAACTTTAACATTGAGCTAACGAACTCGACTACGGATATACGTTTTAGAAATTATTATATGTGATTATTGTGCAATAGCATTTGATGTCTGATTTTACAAATAAATAAATATTTATAATTTTATTAAGATATTTTGCCATTATATATATGAACCGATTAAAATGTATTATATTTAAAATTAAAGCACGGAAATAAAATGCACACAAATACCTATCTCCCGGAGATATCCGCGGCGATAAACACAGCTATTGTTTGAACTACCACACATGTCCTTGAAAAATCGGTACGCATACCTATCTCAGTACATGTATGTATGACTCACTTCATGTATATACATGCAATAGTTGATCTGGATAAATTCATAGCAGCAGGAAGGGTGAATGACCACATGTGTGTGTAAGATAACAGCAGACAAGAAGGGAATATGATATGCGCGGTATGGCAGTCGAACCTTACACATTTGTCTTAATCATAATGCAAAATTTGCTCGAAAACCAAGTTGTAGGGTCCACCGCAGCAAGGGGGTGGGGGGTGGACAGACATTTGGTAATGAATATATTTGCATTATGATTAAGATAAATGATTTCGCGGTACGGCAGTCGAACAGACCACTTGCCTCAATTATCACTAAAATTTGGCTTGATCATAAGAGTGGTCTGTTCACCCTCCCTGCTGCTCGGTGCGTGTATATGACCTTGCAAGGAATATCGATGTATGGGGATCGGAATAAAGTGAATAATTGCTAGTTAGTGGCATGTATGCTACAATTCTTGAAACTTTCCCTCATTATTGAAATAGTCGATACTGAACACTTACAGGTGTATGCATACTTGTATTTTATTCATAACACTATTTGAAGCCAGAAATAAAGAAATAAAATTATACTTGATTTTCAACCAGTTTAGTCGAGTTCGGAATCGGGCTTATATATCTAAATCAAATGCCATCATTTGCAACTTCGATTAATTCGTATGGCCTAACTCAAAATTTCGGTGTTTTTCAAATAATTTTGGTGCAAAGTGAATCATACAAATCATCGTTCGGCCATTTCCGTCAGATCGTGAAATAATGTCTTTCTCAACTTGACGGAAAAGACAGAAGTTACTCGATTGATGACTCTTTGTGCCGGTCCAAATGAAATATCATGTGACTGTCTTTTGTTCAAAATGGAGGATGTAAGTGAATCTGAAGCCTTATTAGACACAAAATGTTCAGTTAATTGCGAAATAGATCACGTGGATGTTATAATGAAGACAGAGAAGAAAAGGGTACATTGTCTAAGTTTTGTATATAAGTAGGAATGATGTCTTCGTTTAGTGGACATTTTAAGCAGGACATTCTTAAGCACAGCTGGTATGATAGAGAGGGTCCAATGTCAGAACGGGTCATGGGGGTAATCTGAGGTATTTTTGTCACTCTGTATGACTTTTTTCCTTCAGATTATTGTTTTGTTTTTTTTCTTAACATCAAGCTCGCGTCGAGCACCTGTGAGCTGGCACGGTCCTGGTTTTGAGGCTTTGCATCGGTTAAAAGTTTACAACTACTGTAAATAAATTCAGATTTCGCTTTTGATTTACATGCAGTGCCACAGTGATAGGATAGTATGCTATATTATTTTAAATTTATTTTCATACCTTATTAAATCGGCATTTTATAAAGAACCGTCAGTAAAACAGGGTTCCTGCAGTCATAGTCCTACCACGTAAGACCCATCAGGTAGCACTAAAACAAAAACAACATGTGCTACGTCTTACATGTAGGACTATTGCAGTCATGGAAATCCTGGAAAAGATTGTAAATCACAGAAAAGCATTTCAGGGCATTGAAAAGTTTTGGAATTTTCACAGGTCATTCAGAGTTTTAGAAAAGTCATGGAATTTGGTTATTATGCATTATCCAGTTGCATTTTCGTTTGCTGACACAAAAGTTTTACCAACCTACCTAACTTCAGTAATGGATTTGTTAGAGTAGATTCCCCTAAAACTTCAGTCAGACTACATCCAGGGATCTTACCACCATTCAGAATCAATGTACTCACAGCACTCAAAAGAGAATGACCTATCCATTAGGATGAAGCATACCCAGAGCCAGCTGTAAAATATGTTTTCTGTGTTAAATTTGCATGTTGGGTAAGTATAGATGCTTCCCAATAAAGTCACTAGCAGAGGATATTCTGCCCATTTTACCTGGACGACGGGCAACATGGCAGTTTCTCCTATATGCGATCACCAAAATTTACCATTTGTAACAAGGCACACTGAAGCAAAGTCAGCTTATAAATCACAAATATAGATACTAACAGAAACCTTGATTTGCATTCTCTTTATGTATGTAATTTTCATCTTGAGATTCAATGAATTTATTTCAACTTCCAAACACCATATAAAGTCAACGGTAAATATGGCAGCTGATGATGTCATTTGGGAACAGTTTATTAGAGGTTGTAAATTTACGTAGTAGGTACTCTTGAAATTGGCAAAAGGTCTTGGAAAAGTTTTGGAAAAGTCATGACATTACATATTTTAAAGATTGCAGGAACCATGGTAAACACTTTTTGCAAATTCTAGACTAAGTCAGTTACATTGCAGTGTAAAACATTGACCATGATATTGATGATAGGGATGAGTCAGCATCCTACTGCTTGATTAAGTGGTGTTGTGATGGCATGTTCCATGGTCAATTGACCCTTGAGATATAGGCCAAATAGGGCTTTACAGATCCAAAGAAAATAAAGAGTATCAGTCAATGGATAGAGAGCGGGTGGGTGGGTGTTCCAACCTGTAACAATATAACACAGCGGAAGACACAAATCCGTATCCCTCTGTATTTCTAACCCTGCTAGATAGTTCTATTTTCATTTCCTTATGTACAACTTATGCCAGCTGTAATCAAGAATGGGTAAATTTTCAAACCATCTTGAGACTTCATTCAGTTCATTACATATTCGAGACAATATGACCTGTGTTGGCCGATTTCAGGTAGTACTGTAGTGGAAGTGGCCATTAGCATTTGGATTATCTTAGATTTTGCCATTGACCAAAAGGTAAGTTCAGAACAATCTTGTTCATAAAATTCAAAAATGAACAGATGCACACAATATAAAGTGAAGAAATTGATACTTTGAATATGGCATGGTCAGATAAGCATAAATAAAGATAATTATGGAACTGTTAAATATATTCAGTATATTAAATATATTTGGGAATATTCTCTTAAGAACATACCTTTTGGTCAGTGGTGAAATCCAAAAAGGTCTGAATTCTAATGGCAACTAATGGCCCAGTACTCCATTGCTTGTATGTGTGTTTTTGGATTTTTAATGTAGCTTTAACAGTTCAAGTCATATCACTATTATGTCTGTAGTGTGGCAGTTTATAATGATGTCTAGCACTGGGGCATCATTCTGCAGACATTTAGTATCATGTCCCACCCGGTCACATTATCCTGACACTGGGCTGACCAGTCCTAACACTAACCTCTTAATGCTGAGCACCAAATGAGGCAGCTGCAAGTGCTATTTTTATAAGTCTTTGGTATGACTTGGCCAGGATTTGAACCCATGATCTCCCACAACTGAGGCTGACACTCTAACCACTTAGGCCACCAGAGCAGTCCATAGCTTGTTAAATCGTTGAAATCGGACAAGTGTTGAACTTTATCCAATATGTCATGAATTGAATGAGGTCTGCTGAGATGTTTCAAAAATTATCCAATCTTGAGTATGGCTGGTGCAAGTTGGACATCAGGAAATGGAAAAAGGACACACTAGCTGGGTTCGAAATACAAAGGGTTGCGGACTGGTGTCTTACCTTGCTTATATTATTTCAAGTTGACCCCCCCCCCCCCAATGATTGATACTCTTACATATCTTGCAATGATCCCCTGTATAAACTCAAGTTTGCAAGGTACTTACCCATGGGCAAGACTGAAAAATAGAGAAATAGAGGTTATATTCAGTTCACAATGCTTTATTTTTTGCAAGTTCTGCACTGCGATCACACCGTAGTATAAATATAAGCACCTTTATTTTGCCTTTATATGTACTACATTCTTCATACCAAATATATAACTGCCCCCAGTTTCATTCATCCATCAATCATTTATTTTACATGTACTGTCAAAGTCTGTCTTTTCCATCTTATAGTCCATGTCATAGTCAGTCTTGTAAGCATAATATTGTGAACATACTGTTTAAAGCAGTTTTACAAAAGAGAAATGAATATTTATCTTTAGACTTTATCTAACTTAAGTTACTTTCTGTCACTTGGGGAGTGTACCCTACCTTCGTTCTTAAGGTCCAGATTGTCCTGCAGTATAAGACGTCCAAGTCTGATAGTTATTATAGCTACGATGTTGGGTAGAGTTCCTTCCTTGTGCCCCCTGTCTGACAACTGCAATCAGGGTTGATGTTTTATATTGTCCAGATAGCCCTACAGTATGAAACATTGACCCTTATCTTGGCAATGGGCACAAGGCAGTTGTTGCTACTTACAAAAGTGGTGACATGACAAGTGTTCTGCCTCAGAACACACTTTCATGGATATCTGACAGCTGGTAGCACATATTGACACTGTTGTACAGATTAAAGTCTAATTGCTTTAGTCATACTGGCTAGTTGATTCACATGACATTGAAAGACTTCACAAAGCAATAATAAATGTATTGTGTACACAATATTGATGGGTTGAATGAATTTGTAAAATGCAGAATCTTAGGATGCAATTAATGAGTTACAGCAATAAAACAATAAAATAATTATGATTTAACTGATTAGTTATTATTAGTCCATAACCTCTTCAATTCTGCCAACAGAGTGGCTAAGTGCCCTTAAATCCGACATCATGTCAATATCCCTGTCATTTAAAAACTATTGGTCTCATAAAGTTTTATTAACATGCAAAGGGCAAAAAGATGTACTTTTCAGCAATAAAGTTGCATATTATTTTAATTTCAACCATAAAATGGTCCACATTATGTTTGTCAGTAAGATCAGCTGACTCAATGGCCAACTTTGTCAGAGTAAGGGTGAAGATGAAGGTAAGTGCATCAATTCAATTTCTAATGGCATAGATGTTGAGGGAAGTAACTAAAACATGTAACAAGAATACCAAGATCTCATTGACATCTATTTAGAGAGTGACCACATATAGAGAGTGACCACATATAGAGAGTGACCACATGAGGGCATATTGTGCAAGATATGATATTGCAACTCAGCGCTGACTCTGGATGACTATTCCTAAGAGCAGTGAGTCATAAGCAATGGTGTCATTGTCAACAAAGTTAAGGTCCTGTGTTCATTTTGTTGAAGGTGATGTTCAGTACATAGCACATCATGGTTTTGGCTTTGCTCATGCTATAAAGTGGCCATGGGTCATTGGAGAAGAATTAGTGAGGGTGTAGGTGCCCACCACATGCATGCTTTGTTACAGCAATGATCACTTTGTGGAGTTTATGGCCTCCAGTGCTGAATTTATTATTCTACATGAGGTAGCTACATTCCATCCAAATTCCATCCAGTGTATCATAAGCACCAACAGAGGTTTGATATTGTTGCTTCAGTATGCCATGTGACCTTGGTTGTTTTGGATAACATTTATGTCTCACTTCCAGTTCTGACTTACAGTACCTTCTTCTGATCTTGTTTCATTTATGACAGTTTATTTCTAATGTTTATTTCTAATGTTTATTTCTAATGTTTATTTATAATATCTATTTCTAATGTTTATTTATAATAACTATTTCTGATGTCTCTTTATAATATCTGTTTCTAATGTCTATTTCTGATGTCTGTTTATAATATCTATTTCTAATATTTATTTCTAATGTCTATTTCTAATGTCTATTTATAATATCTATTTCTAATGTTTATTTCTAAAGTCTATTTCTAATGTTTATTTCTAATGTCTGTTTATAATATATATTTCTAATGTCTTTTTATAATGTCTATGTATAATGTTTATTTCTAATGTCTATTTATAATATCTATTTCTAATGTTTATTTCTAAAGTTTATTTCTAATGTCTATTTCAAATGTCTTTTTTTAATGTTTGTTTTTAATGTCTATTTTTTGTCATACTTGGTATTTTTCTTTTTCATTGAGTTCATGTACTATAGGTAGCAATGTTTCACTTTGGTAATGACTTAAAGGCTTGGTGGAGCATTAACACAACAGTGACCAGCAACTGAGTGAATGAGAGCAGATTCCATATTTATTTAAGTTTAATGTCAAATCATTATATTGTGTGTTGCTTCCGCCTAGTCACGGAAACTCAGTTTGGAAGCTGCATCTTTAAAGTTCAAAAGCTTTGCTGAAGGGGCATGTACAGTGTGAAGTAAATATTGCAGCAACAAGTCACACTGCTGCCATTACAGTTACGTTTAACACCTGATCAACACAGTATTTTAAAAGACAAATCAGCTTTTGCAGGGTGCTGCCTAGACTTACAGTTGTGTAGTGGGCCTACGGGAAAGACTTTAAGTATTGCTTCAGATGATCTCTACAAGTTTTGTTTTTAAATATGCTCTTGTGTAACAGAATAAATAGCACACGTATTACCTTAAACATCTAACATTTTGGAATGCCTATCATGGTTTGAAAATTCCACTGATACACTTGCATTTATGAGTGGTCACTTTTTCAAGATGCCAGTCCAGTTGAATTGGTGGCATTTACAGCTGATTCACTACCATGGGCAGTGCAGGATGGGTAAAATTGATGCAGGACAAGCTAAAATTCCAAGTCAATTGCCTTTCTGGGCAGGAGGCCAACTTTTTTAGGGACTGCATGTGTGCTGTTCATTTGGAACTTCTCTTAAATATATTTTGGAAAAGTGAATATTGACTTACTAGCTTCTGGCTAGCAGACGTTTATTAATTTTGAGCCATGTGTCCAATTTTAAGTTTATATGTATTAATCCAGCTACAAACACTAGCATCTTCAGATGGTATTACTATATCTCTAGAGCTAGTAATTATGTGTCTTAATGTCACAGGGTTCAGAATTAGTGGTAGTCCATAAGCCCAGGGCTAGCAAATATCCTGTCAGAATAAGTGTCCTGTCAGACCAATACTTGTACAGTAGAACCTGTCTTGAAAGACCACCCTTTCTGCCAAAAATTTATGGTTTCTAAAGACAGGCAGTCTCTCATAACATGTCATAACACTATATAATAAATAAATCTGTGCATTGAGAATAAAGTCTCTCAAGACAGGTGGTCTCACATAAGTGGTCTTTCAAGACAGGTTTTACTGTAATAATTTCAGTAGTCCAATGGCTAGTATAGATTCAGTTGTTGCTGGTCAGTGTTTAAAGGCAGGAAAAGTGAAGATTTAACGGGACCATTAAATTTCTTGATCTTCTGTTCTGGCTTCAAAGTGATGTATGTTAAATTCCAGACATGTGTTATCTTTGCATTTCATATGCAGGTATACAGTGTATTACGTGTAGGCTCATACAAAGGTGACAAAAGAAAAGACAAGCTTTGTAAATTTAACAAAATAATTTATTTCCCTAGAAAACAAGGTAAAAATATGAAATAGGACTTACTGTTTGTGAATATAATCCAAAAAGTAATCCTAGAATTCAAAAATATAAGTCCTATAACTAAACAGTTATAATTGAATCCAGGTTCGAATCTCAATGAAGTTCCAATATGGAAGGCGATGACGTCAGATGAGGTCGTTGTACTGATGGCAACAGTTCCTCGTTGAATCACAATTTATAATGTTCCCGTTTAGAATTCCAGAATAAATTTCCACTAAATTTCTTTGTCCCAGAATTTTTATAAAAAAGAGCACATATGTATGTTTTCCAGAGAATATAAATTATTAAATCCAAAACAATAGATGAACTTTTAAACAAACTGGCATAAACAATAAAAAAAAAACACCTTGAGCTCTAAAGGTGTAAAATACGACTCAATAAATCTACTAGAAAATGGCTGTTTTAACCAACGATTTTAGATCACATGGTTGCTCATGTGATGGGGCTACGTGATCACTAATTTGAGCAGCACAGTAAAAAAAATGCCATTTAGCATGTAGCCTAAAATAGCCCTATCTAAGAATCAGATTCTCACGCTGGAAATAAATAAAAAAGAAAGGATGTTTACAACTTAGCTAACATGTGGGCCAAGCTAAAAATAGTGATAAAGCAACCTTTTGCATTCTAATCAGGTCAAAACAAAAGACTGAATTTTCTGAAAATAGTCAAATCCCGTGAAAATTATCATTACAATAAAATGTAATGAAACAAAAATAAAATAAAAAGAAATTTAAAACTACTGGTAACACACAAATAATTAAGTTACATATACGTAACACTTCCCCCCATAAAGAAAAAGAAAGATTTATATAATAAAGCTTTCTTTTTACCATATGTAAATTATACATGAGGTAAAACAAAATTACATAAGAAAACTCTTATGAATTATATAAAGTGTACATGAATAATATTTTGATACATGGGAAAATGCATCTGCAATTAAATTATCTTTTCCCTTGATGTGCCTGATGTCAAGATAATCTTGCAAAAACAAACTCCACCTTAATAATCTTTGATTTATATTTTTCATCTTGTCGATGAAAGTAAGGGGGTTGTGATCACTAAACACAACAACCGGAGAAGGGGCTGAACTAATGTAAACTTCAAAATGCTGTAGTGCCAATATTAAAGCCAAACATTCCTTCTCGATTGTTGAGTAATTCCTTTGGTGCTTATTTAATTTCTTAGAAAAATAGCACACTGGATGATCAACACCATTTCTATCTTCTTGAATCAATACTGCTCCAACCCCAGCATCACTTGCATCAACAGATAGTTTAAAAGATTGACTGAAATTTGGAGCTTTAAGAATTGGCGCACTTTTAAGTATTGCTTTTAACC
This sequence comes from Megalonaias nervosa, assembly GCA_016617855.1. NCBI lineage: Eukaryota > Metazoa > Mollusca > Bivalvia > Unionida > Unionidae > Megalonaias > Megalonaias nervosa. The sequence continues at coordinate 75,353 of JAECUM010001930.1, read as the reverse complement.
TATCAAAAGCCTCCTGACATTTTTCAGTCCAAAGAAACTTGTTTTCATTGCTGAACAAGTTTGTCAGGGGTTCAGCAATATTAGAAAAATTGGAACAAAATTTCAGATAGTATCCAGCCATACCCAAAAATCGCATCAGTTGCTTTTACTGAGAGGCACAGGGAATTCAGAGATAGCCTTGACCTTAGCATCTATAGGTTTAACTTGACCATGTCCCACAATATGTCCTAGAAAAGTTACACAAGCACAGCAAAATTCGCTTTTAGATAAATTGAATGTCAAATTTGCGTCAGTGAGTCTGTCAAAGAACTTCCGAATCGTGGCTAGATGTTCTTTCCAGGTGTCGTTGTAGATGATGGCATTATTGATATAAGCATCACAATTATCTAGACCAGAAGTAATCATATTCATCAATCATTGAAAAGTACTTGGGGAACCCTTCATCCCGAACGGCATTACTTTATATTGATAGAGTTCATCTGGAATCACAAATGCCGAAATTTCCTTTGCCCTTTCTGTTAGTGAAATTTGCCAAAATCCTTTCAGAAGGTCAAATTTGGTGACATACTTGGCATTTCCAATTTTATCAATACAGTCATCGATGTTTGGTAATGGAAATGAATCTGTCTTTGTCACACTGTTCACCTTCCTATAATCAGTGCACATACGGAAAGTTTTATCTGGTTTCGGAACAAGTATACATGGTGAACTCCAATCACTTTTACTGGGCTCTATGAAATCGTTCTCCAGCAAATACTGAATTTCCTTTTGCAAGTATTCCTGTTTGAGAGGGTTCATCCTGTATGGGTGTTGTTTCACAGGTTTTGAATCTACAATTTCAATGTCATGAAAAATTTTGTTTGTCCTTGTAGGAATATCTGGAAACAAGTGCTCATTTTCAAATAATAACTGTTTAAGTTCATTCCTTTCTTGTTGTTGCAAATGTAAAAGTTTCTGGTCCAGATTTTTCATAATTTCCAAATTCCGGAGATTTGTTGCTCCATTATCAACAGTGTCCAATTGAATTCCTTCACTTAAATCGTCAGTGAGGGGGACAGGTACAACCAAATTAATTGCATGATTTACCTGTCTATCTCTTTCAATATACTGTACTAGTACTCCATTAATTTATTTAGATCAGAGTACTATTATTATAATTTAACTCATTCATTTTCTTCTTAACTTTGTAAGGGCCGTAAAATCTTATTTGAAGAAAATTTTGAAGAATGAGCAAGAGAGAATGAACTCTATTACAAGACTCAAAACTTCTCTCAATTAAAGTTCTGTGAAACCATAATTTCACTTTTGACTTGAATTGCTGATTGCCAAATTCAAGCATAACTGGCTGGAAAATTTCAGACATAAAATTTGACCTTTGACCAGATTGAACAGATTTGGGAAGGCCAAATTGAGTAAAAACTGTATCAAAGCTTCTACGATAGATTTGGTTTTTATATTCCTCAAAGGAATTGCCTCTGGGAATCTTGTTGATGCACACATAATGGTCAACAAGTATTGGTTGCCTGACTTGGTCTTAGGTAAGGGACCAACACAATCTACCATAATTCTGCTAAATGGTTTGTCAAATGCAGGAATTGGTTGCAGATGAGCCTTAAGTATCTTCTGATTGGGTTTTCCTACCATTTGACAAGTATGACAAGATCTACAAAATTTACAAACATCACTTTTGATTTTTGGCCAATAAAAGTGAGTCAAGATCTTGTGATAAGTTTTATTTATCCCTAAATGACCAGCCAGAGGAGTTTCATGGGCCAAACTAAGTATTTCCTGTCCGTAAGATTTTGGAACTACAATTTGATAGATCACTGACCATTCATCACCAGCAGGTACCTTGGGAGGTCTCCATTTTCGCATAAGAATTCCATTTTTAATGGCTATCAGAATAAAAAAAGGAAATGCTTGATTGTCCTTTTTAAGGGAATTTGACTATAGTAACAGTACTACATTGTTAGTTCCCAAACCCATGTAGTAACATTACTCTATATCCATGCACTAATTTTGTGATCTCCAAAACCTGATTTAGTAATAGTACTACAACTGATGTAGTAACAATATTACAAAGCTATCCCCCCTCAAACCCATGTAGTAACATCACCCTATTTCCCAGCACTGATTTTGTGATCTCCAAAACCTGATGTAGTAACAATACTTCAAGTTTACAACTGATGTAGTAACAGTACTACATAGCATCCCCCCAAAACCCATATAGTAACATTACCCTACGTCCAGGCACTGAGTTTGTGATCTCCAAAACCTGATGTAGTAACAATACTACAACTGATGTAGTAACAATACTATATAGCTCTAATGCTATCCCGTAAACCCATGTAGTAACATTACCCTATGTCCAGGCACTGATTTGTGACCTCCAAAACTTGATGCAGTAACAATACTACATAGCCATCACAGCCATCCCCCAAAATCCATGTAGTAATATTACCCTCTTTCAAATCACTTCTCGTGGGTCGGTGGTTCTTTCCAGGGTTTTTCCGGGTTCTTCCTCCACCATTAATACTGGCCGCCATGTATAGCCTATCTTGTGCTGAAAAATGGCATTAAACCCTACAACAACAACAACAACAACAACTTTCAAAGCACTGATTTTGTGATCTCCAAAACCTAATGTAGTATCAATACTACATAGCTATCCCCCAAACCATGTAGTAATATTACCCAATTTCCAGGCACAGATATTTTGAGCTCCAAGACCTGATGTAGTAACAATACTACAACTGATGTAGTAAAAACACTACATAGCTCTCCTGTTATCCCCAATCCCATGTAGTAACAATACTCTATTTCCATTGTAACAGTCTAACATTCATTTTATCATTTAAAAAATATGATGTAGCAAGATTATTACAGCTATGCCTCACACACTGCCTCCAGAATATCAAAAAAAATTCAGTGTTGTCTTTCTTATAGGACATTACCTTTGTATTTAATATTAAATATCATTACTACTTGCAAATCCCTTCTTCACAGTAGTATTACCATTCTGGTGGCCTAAGTGGACAGATGATCCACTTCAGATGCGGTAGGTCACAGGTTTGAACCCTGGATGAGTCATACCAGAGATTTATAAAAATGGTACTAACAGCTACCTTGCTAGGCACTTAGCATTAGGAGGTTAGTGTTAAGACTGGTTGGCCTGGTGTCAGGATAAATGTGACTGGGTGGGACATCATGTTACATGTCTGCGGCATGATGCCCCAGTGCTGAACATCACTATAAACTGCCACACAGACATCATAGCGATATAACTGAAAAATTGTTAAATCTACATTAAAAATCCAAATCACACACACATAGTAATATTACTCTACTAATTATCAACTGTGACTACCTTCCCAAGTTAACATTGCTGATCTCCATGCTCAGTGTAGTAATGATAGAACCCATCATATGACTTTGTGTAGAGTAGGAAAATTCCATTTGAAGCTTAAAACTTAAAATTTCCTTACATAGAGCATAAAAAGTTAGATTTACACTGAAATATTCAGTGTAACTTTCAGTGACATTTAAAAACATTTCAGCTTTCAAAGAACAATACCAGTAGTTAAAATGGCTATAGTAATTGCCATAGTGTCTGAATTGTATACTGAATATAGTTTGAATACAGATATCAGCAGATCACAAAATGAAGTCCACTTTTATTGATAAGATTAATCAAGACAGACAAATAACAATATAGTTCTTGATTCATCTTTGATCAAGAATTGATTTAAACTTCAGAAAAAATACTGAGAACATAACATTTTTTAAACAAAAATCAATTAAAACGACAGCTTTTTCAACTCAGAATTGGACTGTAGATGCAGTTCATGTAGCTAGGTCGATCAGTGTGAAACATGTTTATGGGACTTAAACCACTGCTCAGTTTAATATGTAAATATGTTGCAAATAATGTTTCATTTGATTATTGGGGAAAAAGTTTCTAGTGATGATGCAAACAAGTGTTTGATATTTTGTGTGCACTATGCTCCCAGTAAATTGTTAATATATTGAGAAGTCATGATAAAGGTCAGGTGTCAAGCATGAGCAAGCAATCTTGCACTGGTTTTCTAAAGTGGAAAATACAACCATACACACATGAATGTTAGAATATTACTATATTGCCTAGTTGGGGTCAGCTCAGGTGATTAGGATGCATGTAATTTAAAATCAGATTACTTTCTTCATGCTGGGATCAACCTGGCATAGATAAGCTGAGATCAGCCCAGAATACACTCAAATGCTGGGATCAGCCTAGAATAGATTGGAAATCATCATAATCCTGTATGGTGTTACATTCAGATTCTAGCTCATGTGTAACCCCTATATAGAGAGTACCCAAGTTTTGTTGAAGTAGTGAAGTTACTGTATGTTTATATATATATGTGTGTGTGAGTGTGTGTGTGTGTGTGTGTGTGTGTGTGCTTAGTGACTTGGTGGTACATCTGATATTTATTATCATGACCTCAAATCAGAACAGATTATGAAAGTTGACTGTATGCTGCCAGGTATTGCAGTCCAGATACATGTAAAATAATCTTATCAGGACTACCACCTGTGTGGACACCAGGGTGAAAGAAATCAATGATCTGATAATTGACCTATGTGAAGACTTCAACCTACAGTACATTCCACAATACACATCTTTCTTCAGAACCAGAATGTCAACCTAAGTCTCTACCACAGAGACAAAATTCATTTAAGTAGAAAAGGACTCTCTCAACTACTGAGAAATATCAACATGTATGCCCCCATTTTCAGGCACTATAATGAAGAGTACTGTCTCTACTATGGGGAAACTGGGCATATGACACAGGTATGCCATCATGGCAAACAGATTGAGTGCTTCAGATGCCATAAATTTGGACACAAAAAGACTCTGTCAATCAATGTATTATACATACTAGGAAGCTGGCAAAGAGGAGAATGCCAATGCTTCATCTATAACAAGTCTAAATGTACCTAGTGAGACTCTTGACTCTAACTATTCAATGGACACTACTGTAAATGCAAATGTTAATGGATTTTCAGGGTCTGTATGTGACTTGGAAGATGCTAATATATATGAACATTTAAATATGGAAATAGGATGTAAGAATGATAAAAGTAGTATGGAGACAATCTCAGTGAGTACCCCATTGCATGATGACATACATATAATTGATATGAAACTAAATACAAAAGGTTTTAACACAGGTCACTTAAATGTACAAGGTATAGTGGAAAAATAGACCAGATTAAGTTAATTTTGTCTTCCAAGGAAAATAATATACATGTTTTAGGACTCACTGAAACCAAATTAAATGCAAACCACAATGATGATCTATATCACTGTCATGGCTACAATAAACCATTACGCAGGGACAGAGAGACAGCAGGGGGAGGTCTTGTTGTATACATTAGGGAAGATATAAATGCAGAAAGGCGACTTGACTTGGACTCACAAGAAATTGAGAGTATTTGGGTGGAAATTTCTCAAAATAATGCAAAATCATTCCTAGTGGGTTTCATTTATAGGCCACCTTCCTCCAAAGCAATTTGGAATGATAACTTTTTGAAACAAATGGAAAATGTTCTTGCACAGGAGAAAGAAACATATATACTTGGTGATATAAATAAGGACCTTCTCAATACTCAAATAAGGAACAACTGGATGGAATTTATTGAATCATTAGGCCTAGTCCCGCTGGTAAATGAGCCCACAAGGGTAACAGAAAAATCAAGCACTCTTATTGATCACATTTATACCAACCTACCAGACAATGTGGCTTGTGTTAATGTACCAAAAGTTGGTCTTAGTGACCACTATCCTACTTTTTTGACAAGAAAGGTTAAATGCAAGAGAAAGAAGAAAAATACACACAAAACTTCACTTACAGATCGTTCAAAAGTTTTAATGAAGAACAATTTCTTAATGACCTATATAAATTTTGTTTCTTTTGTGGAGGGTGCTCTCCCTGTTTGATCTTTGCAGACCATTTAGGGAGGCCCTCCTGCCCTACATGTCAAAATGTGCTATATTGTATTTTTTTCCTATATGGTACAGTTTGTCTGAAGTGTTATGTGTTGTTGAATTTTATATAATTCTATTTTGTAGTGGTTGGCTGCTTTGTATGTGTATATAATAATTTTTTTTTTTTATATATGTATATTAATTTTTTTTTTTTTCATTTTTTTTTTTCATTTCTTTTTTCAATATTCTTCTTTTTGAAGGAAATAGTCCTCCGCTTCTCGCTGAATCCATTCCTCATCAAGGGTTTCATCCTCCTTAAGAAAGTAATCCTCCATTTCTTTCCTGCGTTGTTCTTCCGTTTCTAGTTTTCTCCTTCAATTAGCTCTCCTTTTTTCTCTCTTAATTTCTTTTTCTTTTTCTGTCTCTGTTCCGGTCCCTGTTTGCGAGCCTAATGGTGCTAATGTCAAAGCCATTTCTACCTGCTTGTTGATTTCATGCTTTTGTGGATTTTTTCCTGATGTTTCAACTATTGGGGTTGCTTGTGATTTTGTCTGTTGTTTTTTTGGACTTTTAATTTGAGTATTCTGTTGTTTGTTCCCTTGGGCGTCCGTTTTCTGGCTGGATCCCTGCTGTGTTTGTGGATTTTGTTTAGTGTTGTTGGCTGTCTTCAATGTTTCTGCAGATTTTTGTTTAGAAATTTGTGATTGTTGTTTCTGTTGTACTCCGTGCTCGGCTGTATATGCTTTGGATCTTGTTGTTTGGGCTGTCTTAATTGTTGTTGCTGTTGTTGTGTAGATGTTTTCTCTAGTGATTTTGGTGGTTGTTGGCTTTCTAGATGCTGTGTCTTGGGTCTTAGTTGCTGTTTTGTTGTTTCTATTTCAGTTCTTAAGTCTATTTTGTCCTGTTGGTTTCGTTCTTGCTGGTGTTGCTGTTCCATGTTTCCTGGACATTTATGTGGGGTGTGCCCCGTTAAACCACATCTATTACATTTTCTATGGTAAATACAGCCTTTGTACCATGTTTTTGTCAGAAACCCAAATAAATAGAAAGCTCTTTTCACGTCTCTTAACTTGCCTTTTTCTATTTCAAATATCCTATTCCCATTGTAGATGGATGTCAAGGGAATGGTATCTAATCTGGCCAATATGACTTTTATATTGTATTTCTCTTCAAATCTTTCTTTTGTTGCTTCCAGGGGTATCTCTAGAGGGATGTCACTCAAATATAGCTCTCCCGTTTGTTTTTTTATTTTCTTCAGGATTGGTGGTGGTTCCCTTACTGTAACAGGTAGCTCTTTAATTGTCATCTCTCCCAAAGGTAGTATTGGCTCTTTATCCCTTGATCTCAACATATATCCTTTGTAACCTTCTCTGTTTATGGAATATATTCTTTTCACCTGATCTGGATAAAGAACCTTTATTGCAATCATGACATCTGCTGTTCCTGGTACTTGATCTCTGGATATTTTTGTCATATCTAGGAACTGAGTCCCTTCATGGTGTGTACAGGGGCCCCGAGTGGCCGAGTGGTCTAAAGCGCTCTCCGTTACGGATCACTGCCATCTCACCTCTGTCTGCGTGGGTTTGAGTCTAAGATTCGGCGAATGTGGATATGTGAGAAAGCTTGCCAGTAGCTTCTTGTGGGTCTGTGGTTCTTTCCGCGGCTTTCCCGGTTTCTTCCTCCACCATCAATACTGGCCGCCATGTATAGCCTATCGTGTGCTGAAAAATGGCGTTAAGCCCCACACCAACAACAACAACATGGTGTGTACATTCTAGAAAGGATCCTTCCGTTCTCTCTACTCTTCTTATCTTGAAAAAATTTTCTAGTTTCCATTTTTTCAAACTTTTGGCATTTTGTACTGCACGTGCAGCTCGTTCTTGTGAGTTGTATTCTTCTAAACTCATCTTCACTGTCATGTTGTTGTAGTTGTTTCTTTGTCAATATTTGTTCTGGTTTGTTATGGTTTTTCAAGTCTTGATTTTAAACTCCCATTTCAAAGCTCTTGTCCTTTTCTTTAAGTCTGCTTGGTAATGTCAATGATTGCATCATACTTTGATATATTATGGACGAATCTATATAAAGTTCCATGGAATATGATCTAAAATTTGGATGACATAGATGAAGCTCTGAGGGTGTGGACTGACTTATTTATGGTTGTAGTCTCTAAGAATGCACCACTGAAAGTACATCGGGTAAAGAATGAAATCCAACCTAATTGGCTTACTACTGAAACCCTAGATGCTATGAAAACATGAGACCAATTCAAGGCTATGGGAAGCCATGCACAATATAAAGTATGGAGAAATAAAATAACAAGTATGATTAAAAAAGCTAAAAAAAATTATTATCAGTCATTGCTTGAAAACAAAAAGAGCAACAAAAACTCCATTTGGAAAGTCTTCAATGAACTCACTGGAGGAACACACAAAGATCAGATAAATAAAATTCACTCACTTCTGGTGAATGACACCATAGTCACTGATGACAATGACATTGTAAATGTTTTCAATGATTTTTTCACCAACATTACCACAAAGTTAAAAGAACCAGTGATTCAAAACAACTTTAATGAACTGAAAAAGTTCTGCAGCCGCAAAATCTCTAAGGAGGTATGTTTCTCTATCCCACCAGTATCAAAAAACTTTGTTAAAACATGTCTCAGTGAACTTGATACCAAGAAAGCTACAGGACTTGATCAGATTGGTCCATGACTCATTAAATCTTCTGCCTCTGCTATTGTAGATAGCATAACATTCATAATCAATTTAAGTATTGCAACCTCATCTGTCCCCGGAATATGGAAAACTGCAAAAGTAACTCATATTCACAAATCTGGTTCTAAGGATGATGCTGATAACTACCAGCCAATCTAAATACTACCAAACGTGTCAAAATTGATTGAAAAACATGTCCATAACTCATTCATGTCATATTTAACCAAACACTTGCTGTTACACCCTAATCAATCAGGCTTTAGACAAACATTCATGTGAGATGGCCTTGATCTCCTTAACTGATAAATGGCTTCAAGCACCTGACCAAGGTAGAATAATAGGATCTGTATTTGTAGATTTCAGGAAAGCTTTTGACATGGTGGATCATGAAATCCTTTTGAAGAAACTGAAAATCTACCAATGTGATGACAGCAGTTAGATGGTTTACTTCATACTTAAGTGAGAGAACACAACATGTTTATATAAATCATGTTCTGTCTGAACCAGGAACAATTAGACGTGGAGTGCCAAAAGGCTCAATTCTAGGTCCATTACTATTTATTTTATTTATTAATGACCTACCACTTGTACTAAGGGACTCAATATCATCTACAGATCTCTATGCAGATGACACAGCATTGTCAGACATCCAAAACACAAAGCATTAACTCGAAATTTCTTTACAGAATGCCCTAAACAAAATGGACAACTGGTGCACATGCAATGGCATGGTGGTAAATACTGGTAAAACTAAAATATTACTTATCTCAACACGGCAAAAAAACACAAAACTTGATAGTGATGAACTATGTCTGACATGGAAGGATAGAAATTTGCAAATGGTCTGTCATGATAGACTACTTGGTGTTGTGGTAGATAATAACCTATCATGGATTGAACATATCAAACATATCAGTAAAAAGTCAATTCAAGTTTATGGCTTCTCAGCAGGATAAGACACTTTCTCCCTGAAAGGCACAGAAAACTATTTTATAACAGTTACATACAACCCTATTTAGACTTCTGTAATCAGTATGGGGTAATTCAAATGATAAAAACTTAGCAAAGCTGGCACATCTTCAAAAAAGCACATTTGGGCTAATATCAATACAGAAAGAAAGCAAGGAAAATTTAGCTGGTAAGTTAAAAATACTACCTATTAAAGACCGAATCCGTTTGAGAAAAGCCAAATTAATGTACAGGATATCCAATAATAGTGCTCCTGAATATTTACAATCACTATTCCAGTATAGGCTACCTGGTAATGCTCCCCACCTGCGATCCATGTCTACCAAACAGTATAAAATTCCCAAACCAAATAAGGAATTATTTAAGAAAAGTTTCCAATACTCTGGAACTCTGCTCTGGAATAGTATTCCAGTTAAGATTAGAAATGCCCACTCTATTTCCTTCTTCCAAACCCAGTATATCCAGTGGCTTCAGAGATGCAGCTAAAATAAATAAATTCCTTTATATGAGGGCCTCAAGGTAGATTAGTTCTTAGCTAATTGTGTTACCCTCTTTAAATAAAGTCTTTATAGAGTTGAATTGAGAAATAAGTTAGTCATGTAGTCTTTATTTTTCTCATATGGCATATATGAAACATTTATTCATACATATCTCTATTTGTTTTTAATAAATTGGGTTTATAAGCCGATAAAATGAATTAGTTGTAATGTTGCTATATTATTACATAGCAGATACAACTTTGTCAGATTTTATCTTACTCACAATAATATTACTAAAATGTAGATCTCCAAACTCAGTTGAACAAGATTACTACATAACCTAAATGTGTATATAAGACTGTAAATCAATCTCCTTGTAGTATTATATTTTAATAGAAGGTATAGATATTTCAATTTACAATTTTATAAACAGCTGTTTAAGCCTCTATTAAACCCATGTATAACAATACAAACTTCTACAATTATAACTTGACATTCTGTAGTCAATTACTATAAATCCTTTTATCGACTTACACAATTGCATGCATGAGTGTCAAATGAACAACAGGTAAACAATTCCTTACTGCCTTTTGCCTTTATCATGTGTCCATAGAAGTTGTCCATTGACTTCATTACCACAATAATAAAACATGAAAAATGGTATCAGTACATTTTTGATACATAGAAAAAGCATGTAGCTTGTATGAGAACTTTTTAAACATGTCACATGCTTAATTATATTTAAGATAATTCCTGAATACATGTACATAGCATTTAATATTTGCTAGTACAAACAGTTACTCATGTTAAATGCGATTAGTTATTGACTTTATTTTGAAATCACATCTGGATACAAGAAAGATGTCATTTATACATCAAGTGTGTCATCCTCAAGACCATTATAAGCCTTCTTTGCATGATCAAAGCAGAGAGAGATACCTAAGCATTGTGGCACTCTAAACTGAATAATGTACATTGCTGTTGACAGTAATGCTTACCATTGTGAGAGCCAGTGTTTGTAAAGAAGCAAACTACAGCAAGTTGTTGTAATAGGGTTTGACCCCATTTTTCAGCACAAGATAGGCTGTACATGGCAGCCAGTATGAATGGTGGAGGAAGAACCCTGGAAAACCCCAGAAAGAACCACTGACCCACGAGAACCTACTGCCAAGCTTTCTCGCATACCCATGTTGGTCAAACCCGAGACTTGAACCCACACAGACAGAGGTGAGAGGGCAATGATCTGTAATGGTGAGTGCTTTAGACCACTCTGCCACTCAGGGCCCCAACTACAGCAAGTGTCAAAATACCGTCTTGACAAAATATAAAAAATGCCAATATAATGTCCTGATTTTTTAAATTTTAGCATTAAAGATTGAAATTTTTTTAAATATTGCTCAAAACAGTGATGTCTTGCAAGAATCAAACTGTAAAAAGGAAAGTAAATGACACACATCTTATGAATCTAATTTGCTTTGTGTCATATGGTTAATGGCCAGTTTTGTGTCACATGTCAGTGCCCATTTATAGGACAAGTCACAAGACTGATAACCTTATTTTAAATAATTTATTTCAGTTTCCGCTTTCTCTTTGTTAAATTTTTTTTCATAAAAATTGTACCTATTGTAACATGTCCAGAAAATATATGTAACAGATAACCTATATGTACCGGTATATCTTTTTGTCATTTGTATCAAGTTTTATTGCTATTTTTCTGGTGTTGTACATTAAGTCATTGTTTTGTACTTTTCCTGTTGGTGCTTCACAAAATGTAAAGGTGGTTTCTTCTGAAAAAATTCCCAGATAAAATTGTTTGTTGTTATGTTCTACCAGTGCTAGCTCTGGATTACTTTTCTTCCTGCAATGAAATAGAAAATAAAAATTAGTTGGTTACTACTAATATGAAAACCAGCTGCCTACCAACTGTGAAGATGATATCAAGTATGTGACTTCTGAGAAACATACACTTTATAGCATATAAGACAGCATAAACGGTCCCTTCAAAAACATTTTAATAATACATACCGGTATGTGGATTCTGTCATATAGAAAAGGTCTAAGTGAACCACTTATACATTTATAGTACATACACACATATTCTTAACAGAATAATTTTTGTCGAGATTGAATAATAGCATGTATAATCAGTGGGATTATAAGAGTTGGAAACATATGGGTTTCTGCTTTATATGGTAACCTGATGGAAAATTTAATTGTGATATTTCTAACTCTAGTCCACCAGTTTTCCAGGAATTTACTTAAAAACAATTTCTACAAAAGTTGTGCCTATGTAACCCCTCTACCAATATCCAGTATTCATAGCATATGTAAAAGATTTTTGTTTTTACTTAATTCTCCTCAAATACTTCCAATGTGAATAAAAATGTGGCAGGAGTGTTTCACATTACATGCACAGTGAATGTTCTACCAAGATTGGGTTGCTAAAAACCACTCTTGCAACTGTGTGGCTGTCATAATGATCAAGTGGAGAATATCATTCAAGTCACATTACCCAGAATATGCTATTATTGTCTTTTAGACTAAAGTAAGACAAATGAGTGGTAGAAGGTCCACTTTGGTTTCTTATTGTGTTACTACTGTCACAATACAGCAAATTCATATTTAAAATGCTATGAAAGCATATTTATTTTTATCTATAGGGGCATTATTGATTTTAATCAAAACTTGCAGCCCAGTTATAGTCAATACATTTTATATACATAATTGATATCGCTAATCAAATATACTGTTTAGAATTAAGTTTAAAAATGCCAAATGAATATGACTTGGAAAATCTAATATAAAATATTCATCCTCATTTAAAGAAAGTAATTCACTAATTTATGTTAACCTGTTAGATTTCAATTGTATTTTTGGAAATTACTTTATATAAAGGTTATAAAAAAAACAACCAAAAACCTAGCTATCAAATTAAAAGAAGCTATTAAATCAATTGATTCAAATATCATAATATGGAAAATATACCTTCACATGTTGTCTGACTGCTGCTGCAGATATCTGTAATGTCTTCTTTTCTGTCATCAAAACAAAGATGTCTTTGGAAACAAAAACATCTGTCTTTTATCTCCTACTTATGTTTGGGCTCCATTTTGTCCTACAGTCTAACTTCTCTCAGGATGAAGTTTCAGGAATGACCAGACAACTGATATCAGTTTGCCTTTATGAGAGACCCAGTTACTGGACTCAAGGACATGAAGGCTATCATATTTCAGCACTATCAGTATCAGTTTGCTGGAAACCAATTGACTATAATTGCCACAAGGACAAATGTGTTGCTATGTGATTCTGCTATTGTTCCAGTGTAACTGTGCAGGTCACTTGGGTGTAGACGTTTCAGACCTTTTTGAGAAGAAAAAAATCTTTTTAAGCAAAAATATTTGGGAAAGACAAATAAAATATAAATAAATGTATATGTATTGATATGTAAGTGACCCAGTTAGATGTTCAGGCCATTACAACCTCCTTGCATTTATTTTACACATTTGTTAACATTTTGTACTTGAACCTGCTATTTTAAAATTCCAAGCCCAAAAAATTCACAATATTCTATCTGCATCATTATTGACACTATATGTTTATTTTAAATGTGCATGGGAATATGTATGTAAGTATGCATGCATGCATGTATGTACATACTGTTACGAATATGTAATTAAGTTGCTTGTGTGTTAGTTTTAAATTCTTTTTTATTTTATTTTTGTTTCATTGCATTTTATTAGAATGATTATTTTCACGGGATTTGATATTTCTGAAAAAATATTCAGTCTAATTTGAACGTAAAAGGTATTACATTATCATTATTTTTAGCTCACCTTGGTTCATAGATTTTGTAAACACTACGCGAAAATGATTGGCTATTGCCAAGGTCATTTCGGCCTACGTGTTAGTCTGAATAAATAATGTTTTATTTTAAAATTTATTTCAGTGTGAGAATTTGATTCTTAGATAAGGCTATTCTTGCATTTTTTTATTATTGCTCTGTTCAAGTTAGAAATCATGTAGCCTGTCACGTGATCCACCATGTGATCTAAAATCACTGCTTTAAACAGGCGCTCTCTAGTAGATTTAGTCAGTCATATGTCTACACCTTGAAGGTACAAGGTGTTTATATTGTTGAAACCAGATTGTTTTTGAAGTTCATCTATTTTTTGGAATTTAATAATTTATTCTCTAGAAGACTAAACAAGTGTACCTTTTTATAAAAAGTTCTGGGACAAAGAAATTCAGTGGAAATCCATTCTGGAATTCTATATGGAAACATTATAAACTGTGATTCAATCGAGGATCTGTTACCATCAGTACAGACATCATCTTACGTCATCGCCTTCCATATTGGAACGTCATTGAGATTCGAACCTGGATTCAGTTAGAACTGGTTAGTGATAGGACTTATATTTTTCAATCTTAGTATTAAATTTTGGATTATATTCACAAACCATAAGTCCTATTTCCTATTTATACATAGTTTTCTATGGAAATAAATTATTTTGTTAAAATTTACAAAGCTTGTTGACTTCACTCTTTTCTTTTGTTACATTTGTATGAGCCTACACATAACAGAAGAAAATTGGGGTCTTGTCCTTAGGATATTTTAATTTTGGCTAAAATATTTCAGAAAATTGTTTTTTGAAATTTAAATTCCCCAAGTTTTTAAATCCCATGTACTGTTTTACTTAAAATCACAAGGAAAGCAAAATTTACCTCTTGTTTTTATCAGCTCATTATAGTACTGTACCTGCTTTGATATCATAGAAAAGAAAGTTCTTTTATGCCGTGTCTTATCACTGTGGCCAGCATTTTATTGTCAAGATCACTTATTTTCTGCTTGATAATTCTTGATCACAATGGCTTCTACAGACTACCTCAAATTTTCATTTCATTATAATTAATACACTGCATAGAAAACTGACCATCTTCATTCTAATTATCTCTTATCTGTGTTAGTGAACAGATTTGTTGGTCCTGGTTGTCCAATGATACATCAGTCTCTGTCAGTTATCAGAGCACCTTAGTTACATGGTCTTTAAGTATCGGAGCTTGTAGTTCTGAGTCAGTGATAGTTTAGAGAAGATGGAAATAAAGGTGTAAATATAATCAATAATTTCATGTGAATGACTCCCCGACACCAATAAAAGTGTACAATACTTAACAGAACGGAACTTGCAGTTTAGTAAAAGCACTCAAGAGAAAAGGAGAAAAAACTCTTACATTCAAAACCATATTACTTGAATTTTTTCAAGCAAGTACATCAAGCATAGCCATGTACATCTAGAACTGTGTCTATTCTAAAATGATTATTAAAAGTATTTTAAGCTGCATATATTCTGCCCCCACAATTTGTGTACCCACTCCTCTCCCTCTCTCTCTCTCTCTCTCTCTCTCTCTCTCTCTCTTTTTCTCTTGTTGTATACTGAGCCTCCAGTTTATAACAAAATAGGTAAAAGTAGTACTCAAAAGCTATGATGCTGTAGCTATTTTTTTTTTCAAAACCCTTGTTAACTGTATGACCGTTTCTGCAGTCTGCTCACAGCATACTCACTAATGCTTCTTATTAATAAATGATTATATTATGTAGTAATTTTGATTGGTTTGGTTTTATAAATCAAAAATCTTTTCGCAAAAATAGTGCTGATGTCAGAAACTACTGGAAAAAAAACCTGGTTTAAGATAGTCATATCACTTGTGTGCAGAAATCATTGATCACCTCTCTATACCGCTGCAGTGGCCTAGTGGTTAGAGCATCTGCCTCGGATGCGGGAGGTCGTGGGTTAGATTCCCGGCCGAGTCATACCAAAGACTTACAAAAATAGTAACCGCTCCGGTGGCCTAGTGGTAGAGCGTCTGCCTCGGATGTGGGCGGTCGCGGGTTCAAACCCCAGCTGAGTCATACCAAAGACTTTTAGAAATGGTACTAGCAGCTACTTCACTTGGCGCTCAGCATTAAGAGGTTAGTGTTAGGACAGGTTGGCCTGGTGTCAGGATAATGTGACTGGGTGTGACATCATGCTACATGTCTGCAGCAAGATGCCCCAGTGCCAAATATCACTATAAACTGTCACACTGCAGACATCATAGTGATATGACTGAAAAATTGTTAAAGCTACCTTAAAAATCCAAATCACACACACACACACTATCAAAATGTATTTATTGTGTAAATATTATATGAAACTATATAACAAGAAATTAAATCTGATGCCACTGTATAAATATGTTTAAATGTGTGTTTTACATATGTGATGCATATAAAGTTTTGAACAGAATCTTCTAATCTAACATTTTAGGTTTGGTTAATGTACTATGGTTCACTAGTTAAGGAATTTAATAACCGATGCAGCCATAGTGTGTATTATGCATGCATGCAAATGTCACTCTAATAGTTTATATTTACAAAATTAACTGAGTTTAAAATTTCAAAATAGTTATTTTCTTTTAAACAGGAGAAAGAAAATTTTTAATTAAAATCTATTAAAATGAAATAGTTAAGATTCCTTCTTCTATTTCATCCTTTAGAATATTCTGCTTAAGCCATGTCCCAGCAAACATCATTACATCAGACTTTTTCACATTTCCCAGTATTTCTTTACTTTCAACACATTATTCACTATATCATGCTGAAAAAATCAGAGCTAAATCCTTTTCCCTATGACACACCAAGACAGATGAACCAGGCTGGCATAGGCAGGTATCAAACCCACAAAACTTAGATTAAGAGTCCTACACTCTTCCAGCTAAGCTCACTTAGTGTATCAAATCAATTTTACGTCATAAACACTGTACATTAAAGTACATAATATCATAATGATTTCAACATGTTTCCCAACTGGGTTTAGGTTATATCCATAGTTACAAAGTAGGATACTAATAAACCATACATTAAAATGACAACAAAAAACATTGCTAGTAAAGAAAAATATATAGACGGCCCGTCAAAAAATAACTATGTGCATTAAATCATATAACCAAATAAATGGCAGTTAACAGTTGGAATTATACTGTGCTGATCACATGATATATTTCTAAATTATATCAAATAAATAATATGTATATAATAAAAGAATTGTAAATATTGTCATAAGATGGGGATCTCAATGTGTGAATAATCCAAGCTAAAACCTTGCATTAGGAAATGTCAGAAGGTTTTGTGTATCAGTGAAAGTTGATTTACACAAATGTGCCAAGAATTCCAACAGGACAATTTGGGAAAGCAGGAATATTATTAATGTTGATAAAAATACAAATTATATCATGTCAGTGTTTTTTATGCCACCAATGCGATAGCAGAAAGGGCCATTTTATTTTGCTCATATCCATCAGAACATTTCTCTGTATGCCCATTCCAAATCCATTTTAGCACAATGGCAAAATAAAAATATTCAACTAAGAATCACACAGTTATATGCACTTTATCATGGTTGTAAGTAAATAAACTCTTAGATTACCTGGATATTACAGCAATCTTTCAACTGCTTGTATACCATTTTTTGTGACGTTGAACTTTTGATTGCAGAAATTCTTACCTCTGTTAGCAAATCCCTCCTGACATTTCCTAACATTTACACAAAAGTTACCTACTTATTCATAAATAAATTTAAACTAAAGGCTAGCAGTAAATTGCCTGAAAAAAATTCTCAGAAGAGTTTATTATTATTATTAATATTATTATTATTATTTCATCTATGTACAGCAAATTGTTTTCCAGCATTAACAACATAGACGCTTCTAAGCCATCATGGTAGGTAATGATAATCTGTTCCAATATATTAACATAATTAAAACTTAAATCTGTAGGATGGAGCAAATGTATTAGTTTATTAAAGATGAAGAGCATAAACCATACTATTACTGGACCATGGTTCATACAGTCCCTACTGAGTAATTTGGTCATTTCGAGTCCATACCATGGGCGCCTGCACATAGGGGCAAGGAGGGTCACCACCCACCCACCCACTGATTTCACCTCTAAACATGACTTGGCCTCCATCTGTAAAACTTAATAGCTGACAAATACATGTTTGCCCCCCACCCAAAAATAATTCTAGGGATGCCCCTAGTCCACACTTGCTTAGAAAGTTGATGATGGTGGTACATGATAGGTACACAGCAGGTGTTTAGCAACCAATGGGGCCTTTATAATTCTTTAAAATCTGATCAGTCTATTTAAACAGAAGAGAGAGAGCATGACAAAAATAAAGTAATGTTTTCTGATTTGAAGATAAAAATACTAGACACCAATATGTTATTGCTTTCCACAAGTTCATATAGTGAACTAACTTGTCATCCACAAGTGTAGAAAAGGGTCAGGATTACGTGATTATTCCAATTTCATGTTTGTTTTTATTCGCTTCACCCTCTATACAATAGCATAAATGGCCAGTTTCTTATGTCCATCAGCATGTGTCTTTGTCATTATGTGTGTGTGTGTTTGTATGTCCATCCTGAATTCATTTTAGCACAATGGCAAAAAGCAACAATCATATAACTTTCGACATGTTATCATGGTTATAAATAACTACACTGATTACATTTTTCGAATATTATGCAATTCTTCAAAAATGTTTTTCACATATTAGTTTAACCTTTTGAACTTGGATTTTTAACTTAAGGACTTGGGAACTTTTGGATGAAAACATTGTTAGCACAATTGGCAAAGAACTTGATTACTGTTAAATATTATCACATAAGTTACTTATTCTTAAATATATCATCTCCTTGTTGGCATTAAATATGTATGATAAAAATAGCTAAAATAGAAATTATTATTATTATTACAACTATTATTCATATTATTATTATTGTTGTTATTATTATTATTATTATTATTATTATTATAGATTTCATCACTGTGTAATAAATAAGTATTCCAGCAGCAAGTTCATAAACATTTCTAAGCTCTCTTTGTCTGTTAGTTTTGATGATATCATATTACACTCTTTTATTTTAATAAATGTCCAAGCAGTTATATAGTTCATAATTTATGTTCATTCCTAAACCTTAGGAATTATATTAGGAAATGTAAATCCAAGGAATGGAGTAAGTGTTTTAGTTATCCAAAGATAAAATATAAAGAGTGTACACAGAGTTGTTATTCTAAACATCAGACCCCTATTAAAACCAGTTTCAATGAAGCAATTTATTTGTATGTAGTAGCATTTTCAGCACCCAAGAACAGTTATAAGGTAATTTGTAGAAATGATCAGGTACTGACCAGGTTTCACACTATGGACAAGTACCTGCCCTACTGGGTTTTAAGATAAAAAATTTGATGTTACTGGGTTGGTTCCCCCACCCCTGCAGTAAAAAAATATTTTAAAAAATAAATAACAAAAATAATTTTATAATTGACGAAAATAGGGGAGTGAGAGGAGATGTGTGGGAAAACTCGACAAAATGTAAATAAAGAAACTTGACCCTGCCAGGTATCCTGCAAAATTTCCCTACCTGTCCATCTCTAGTAATTTGTTACACGGGAATAAAGATTTTAGGACATAGCTTCAAATTTAGTGCTACCTGACACAGACCAGGTGGGTTTATGTATGATATGTTGTACATTGTCTGTCCATCTGTTAACTCTAGCTTGTTATTACTACTTCTCTTCAACTACTTAGACTACTGCATTGAAATTTTACACACACACAATCACTCCATGGTCTAGTTCAGTGGTGGGCAACTTCTCTAGTCGGCGGGCCGGATATGGGAAAATGAAGTTCTTGGTGGGCCGGATTACTAAACCAATACCTTAATCGCTTTTATCTACCTATGGCTATGCAAGGAATGAATCGTATTTAATGTAAACTTTAAAGCATAGAGACCAAAAACAATATTTATTGAATTTAACGTAATGTACTTCAATAATTGCTGAAGTCAATGAGACATCTGTGGTTGATCAAAGTTGTCAACAAGTTGTTTGAACTCTGGCTGCATGTTGGACGTAGAAATTCTCAGTAAAGACTGCACGTGAACATCAGTTAGATTTGAACGCAGCTTTGTCTTGTTAATGTTCATGGTCGAAAATGTTTGTTCGCAAATATATGTAGACCCGAACAGAACAAGTAGTTTCATAGCCATCTTTCTCAGGTTGGCAAACTTGGACTCATTCAGTGACGCATAAAATTTGTCAATGCTTTCAGATTGGAATTTCTCTTTCAGGGTAGAGTCACACTGCAGATCAATCAGTTCCAGCTGTAGAGCATCCGGCGCCTTTTCAAAGTCAGTTGTAAATGGTGATGACAAGATATCAAACTCAGCAGCAAGTTTCTGGAAGTCTGCAAAACGACGAGCAAATTCATTGTCTAGTGCAGATATCATATTGGTGTACTTCTCAGTTGACATCATCTGATGTGCCATAGTTTCGAGTGTTGGAAAGTGTGTTGTGATATTCTGACTGAGCTGGCGAGAAAACAGTTTAAGCTTCACCCTGAATGCCTTTACTGTTGAGTACATTTCGTGAGCAAAAGTGCCTTTCCCTTGAAGTTTGGTGTTCAGTTCATTCATATGTTCAAATAGATCAACTGCAAACGCCAGATCTGACAACCATTCTGATTTTCTGAGTTGAGGATATTCTGTATCTTTCCCTTTCATCTCCAAAAACAGGAAGATTTCTGTTTTCAAGTCCCAAACACGTCTCAGGACTTTCCCCAAACTCAACCAGCGTACAGCGGTATGATACAGAGCATCACTGTGATCAGAGTCGCAATCTTCCAGAAGTGTGATAAACTGTCTGTGATTTAGACCTCTCGCCCTGATTAAATTAACAATCTTCACAACTGGATCCACAACATGTTTCATGTCAAGCACACTTTTACACAGCACTTCCTGGTGTATTATGCAATGTAGAAATATCAATTCCCTGGTGCAATCGACCTCTGCAACACAGTCACCCAGTCTCTTCCGTAGACCAACTTTCTTTCCTGTCAAAGATGGAGAACCATCCGTAGTAACACTGGCCATTTTCTGCCATGGTAATTCCATTGTATGCTAGGCATTTTCCACACATTTGAAAATATCTTCCCCGGTAGTAGTGTCTTTCATTGATTCCATTGACAGCAATTCTTCTGTGATTTCAAAGTTTTCTGAAATGCCTCGTACAAAGATAAGCAACTGTGCAGTGTCATCGATGTCAGTGCTTTCATCCAATGCCAGGGAAAACAGCTGAAATGAAGGTACACGCCCTTTCAGTTGTGATGTCAGGTCTTCACCAATTGCTTCAATGCGGCGAGCCACAGTTCTTCTCGACAAACTGACTTCTTCAAACTTCTGTCTGTGTTCTGGACAGACTTGATCAGCTACATCGAGCATGCACTTTTTGACAAATTCACCATCACAGAACGATTTGCTGTGCTTAGCAATGTTGTATGCGACTACAAAGCTGGCATGAGTAGCAGCTTTCTGGGCTACTTTGGCTTTTCCGAATACATTCTGCTGCTTTACAAGTTTTCAGTGCAGTTCTGTTGCTCTTGTTTGCCGTTCTGCTGCTGATAAATTACTGCCATAGCCTGCATGTTTCGTTGCATAATGGCGGCTAATGTTGTACTCTTTAAACACAGCAACACTTTCACTGCACAGCAAACATACTGCATTTTTGCCGACTTCTGTGAAAAAGTACTTAGGCATCCAATCTTTGTTGAATGCGCGACACTTGCTGTCAACTTTACATTTCTTGGCAAAATTCATGATAAAAATTCAATTGTAAATTCTAAATTTAATCGAAAACAACCAAAGAATAACTAACAGTCACTGTTACTGCGACGCAGTAAGAAAATAGTAGGAGATTGCGGCCGGATGTGACCGCGGGCCAGTCAAAATCCCGTCGCGGGCCGGGTCAGGCCCGCGGGCCGTATGTTGCCTGTCCCTGGTCTAGTTGGTCCCAAAAAATAATGGTGCTGGGTGGACATCCAATATGGCATCCAGAAAGGCCTTTTTGAAATCTTGTTATTGCTACTTCTCCTGAATGGATGATCCTATCAGTACGAAGTTTCCACTAAAAGTGTTCTTATAACGTCCAGTTGGTCCTAAAGAAAATGGTGCTAATCTGATGTCCAATATGGCTGCCACAGCAGTATCTTAAAAATCTTGTTATGGCTACTTCTTTTGTTTGGAAACACATACTGCCATGGGAGTTTTACCAGACGACTTCTTTTGATGTTGAGCTGATTTTAGTTGACTACAGTGGTAATCATGAAAATCCTGTCACTTCTCCTGAATGACTGGGCACATCAGCATAGGGTTTTCACAGAAAGACTATGAAATCTAGCTGGTTGTAAAATAAAATGGTGCCAATCGGACTTCCTATATGGTCAGCACAATTGCTGTCTTGAAAATTGTGTTATCTCTATTGTATTTTCACCACAAGACTTCTTATGATTTCATATTTGTTCAAATTGGAAATGGTACCAGTATGATATCCAGTATGGCCACCATGGCAGCCATCTTGAAAATAGAAAGTCATATCAGCATGGAATTTCCATCACAAGACTTTTCATGATGTCTTGTTGGTCCTAAATGATAATAATGCCAATCTGTCTTTCAGTATATCCAACATAGTAGTTAAATTGAAAATCCTGTTATTGCTGTAGAATATCAGAGATGGTTTCAACATTCAGCAGTTAAAAATAAGAAATTATCTTATTTTGAATTCTTGACCAAAATTGTCATCATAAAAGGTGTTACTGCCTTTGAGAGAATTTTGTTCCATTCTATTTACAGATTTGTTTACCTTTCGAAAATAATACTTTTTAGAAGGACCACTCTGATGGCCTAGTAGTTAGAGTGCCTGCCTCGGATGAGGGAATTCCATATGAAATAACAGACAGGTACCTCAATGGCTTCAGTTTCACTAATGGCCCTCTGAAACAAACAGGAGATCTCAGGATCTTTTTCCTGTTCGACGACAAGTGATTGTCGTTTGTCACCCTGATTAGATAAAAGAGAATGAGTAGTTAAAAGAGGATCACTGTGATCAATACCTTTTGATTGATCCAAACAAGGAGTAAAAGTGACTTCATCAAAAGCCTGACCAATACAAGTGTCAGCTAAAGGAATATTTTCCTTATCAAAATCATTCTCAAGAGCTTTCTTTGCCATGCTCTAGTAACTGCACAAGCTGGGTATAAATCAGGGTATTCTTTGTCAATAGGATCAACTTTCTGATCCAAAGAAGGCTTGTCAGTTTCAAGTGGATTAACCACAACCTTGTCTCCAGCTAGGTCATTGCCTAGCAACAAATGAATGCTCTCAACAGGTAAAGTAGACACTATACCGACTGTCACAGGTCCTGAAACTAAGTCTGATGACAAATTTACACAATGGAGAGGAACATTAACAAAGCTGCACTCTACTCCCTGAATGAGAACACTCATTAGAACAGGACTTCTCAGAAAAAAGCAAAGTACCTGATAATAAAAGACTCTGAGAAGCTCCTGTATTCCTTAAAATTTTAATAGGGATAGGATTGGCCAAATGACCCAAGAGTGATATAGAAGCCTTTGACATGAATGGTTCATAATTCTCCATAATAAAATCCGACTGGGGTTTATTAGACCCAACAAATGTATTGCTTTCAATACATTACCGTGACCTTGACCTCTTAGAAATTTGGGATAGGTCTATCTTGATTCTGATGCCTATGTTTCAATTTGAAGCAATCAGAAATAATGTGTCCTTTTTTCTTGCAATAGGTACACGTAGGAAGAGACAAGGATTTTGAATCAAGTTTATCAGAAGCTTGATTTTTAAAAGTTGTGCCAGATTGAGTTTTAGAAGGAGTCATATTAGGCTGAAATACCTTTCTACCAGTAGACTGCTGAATGAAAGATTTGCCTACAACAGGAAATTTATGAGTTAAGGAATACTTATCAGCAGCAAGAGCAGCATTTTCCAAGGTTTCGATCTCATGCTCTTCAAGCTGAGTCTTAATGTCATTAGGAACACAGTTCTTGAACTCTTCAAGTAATACAAGTTGTTCAAGACTTTCATAATCATGTTCAACTTTCTTGGCTAAGCACCATCTCTTAAATAACTGCTCTTTTTCTCTCGCAAATTCAACATAAGTTTGTCCAGCTTCTTTTTTATAGTTCCTGAATTTTTGCCGATAAGCCTCAGGGACTTATGCATAACCCTTTAAGATACAGTCCTTAACCAAATCATAGTCAGAACTTTGCTGTACTGACAGGGATGCATAGATATTTCAGGCTTTGCCAAAGAGTACACATTGCAATAATTGAGTCCAATGCTCCCTTGGCCATTTCAAATTTTCAGCAACTTTTTCAGAATAAATAAAATATTTGTCTACTTCTTTTTCACTAAAAGGGGGTACTAGCCTAAAATTCCTTGCAATATCAAAACTTGAATTTGTATTTGAAGTGGGATCATGCTTTTCACTTGCCAGCTCCATTTCTTTCACTTTAATTTGAAATTCCTTTTCATCCTTCTCTTTTTGCATCTGTAAGTGCATTTGTTCTTTTTGTAATTATATTTGTTCTTTCTGTAACTCCAATTGCATTTGCATTTGTTTATCATTCTCTCTCTCCTGTCTCTCTCGCTTCTCTTTTTCAAATTGCAATTTCGTTTCTTTATCATTCTCTCTTTCCTGTCTCTCTCTCTCCTCTTTCTCAAATTGCAATTGCATTTGTTTCTCCTCTTTATCTCTCTGAAGCTCCAGCTTCCTTAACTCTAATTCCATCTTGTATTTCATTTTTAATTCTTTTACTTTTATGTCAGAGTCTGATACAGACTTACTGACCGAAGCCAAAACACTTTTATCAAAAACATTCTTCTCTACCAAATACTGAATCAAAATGTTTTTAATTCCTTGCTTCGTTAAGGAAGCTTCTGCTTCAGAAAGATCATATTTTCTGGCAAGTTCAAGCAATTCATCTTTTTTCAAACTATCCAACTGCTCCTGAGTAGGACTAGAAAGAAAAGTCTCCACTTTTGATGACATTGTGAAAAAAGCCTGTTGTTTTCACTAAAGATTTCAAACAAAATGTAAAATAATACTTGGGATTTAAAAACTCAGGGAATTTCAAAAAACAATTTTCTGAAATATTTTAGCCAAAATTCATATATCCCAAAGACGAGAACCCAATTTTCTTTTGTTACGTGTAGGCTTGTACAAAAGTTGCAAAAGAAAGAAGTGAAGCCAACAAGCTTTGTAAATTTAACAAAATAATTTATTTTCCTGGAAAACAAGGTAAAAATATGAAATACCGTAGGACATACGGTTTGTGAATATAATCCAAAAATTAATCCTAGAATTCAAAAATATAAGTCCTATCACTTGGTTCACATGACGGGGCTACGTGATCACTAACTTGAGCAGCGCAGTAAAAAAAATGTAGCCTAAAATTGCCTTATCTAAGAATCAGATTCTCACGCTGGAAATAAATAAAAAAAAGAAAGGCTGTTTACAGCTTAGCTAACACGTGGGCCAAACATAACCTTGGTAATAACCAATCATTTTCGCTTAGTGTTTACAAACGTCTCAACCAAGGTGAGCAAAAAATAGTGATAAAGCAACCTTTTGCATTCTAATCAGGTCAAAACAAAAGACTGAATTTTCCAAAAATAGTCAAATCCCGTGAAAATTATCATTACAATAAAATGTAATGAAACAAAAATAAAATAAAAGAAATTTAAAACTAACACACAAATAATTTAATTACATATATGTAACAAGTGTATGATAAACATTTGAAACTTCCTGATACATGTAACTTTGTTAAGATCATTGTTAGGAAGTGTACAGATACCAAGAAGACAGCTTGATACCAGTAAATTTGTGTGTTGCTCAGTTCCCAGTACCTAGACATATTTATTCATGTACTGATGAACTTGAATATGATAAACTTATAAAGATTGTTTATATCCATTGTCACTTAATATGCTCTTATTTGTGTTCACTGAAAATGAGTATATTTGTCACCACCAGAGGTGTAAAAAAACCTTGACAAAATGTAATCATTGAAAACTAACTTAAAATTTTTAAACAATATTAGGTTAGAGGATAATGAGAGCTGCACACAGTGGATGGTACATGGTGCAAGTTTTCAGCAATCAAAATGACACTAATTAAGAAAACTATGTGATAATTGATGTTGAAATCCATGAGTGGCTAGATTTCCCTGACTAAAATCAATATTATGAAGTAATTTTAGATAATAGGATGCAGTGAGGAAAAAGGATTTCTTCAGTAACACTCACTTGAAGGAATGTAGACCTATTTCTATAAGCTTCATTTTGGGAAAAATATAAAATTATTTTAATCTGAGTTTTCCTCCATGATTGCCATGGCTTAGATTTTAAATATGCACATCCTGCCTAATATCCCTTAATTGTCATGGGCACAATGGCATGACAAGTGGTAAATGACTAAACACTTAAAGTCCCACAATGTTTGCTGTTGCATGCCTTAGATTTAACCCTATTAACCCAATTTATTTTAAACACACAGAGGTTTCAAGTCAGTTGCAAAAGCTAATTGTATCACTGTTGTTATAAGATGTTGGTAAGTGAAATAATTTCTCTCTCTCTCTCTCTCTCTCTCTCTCTCTCTCTCTCTCTCTCTCTCTCTCTCTCTCTCTCTCTTAAACAACAAAATATCAGAATTGCATGAGGACATCCATTTTACATTTTAGCTGAACATTTATATTAACAATTTCAGTGTATTCAGTTCATTCCATTCATCCCAGTATCCTCTTCATGGTTGAAAATTTCTTGTTTATGTTCCATGTTTCTATATGACTATCATAAGCTTTTATATTGTGATGCTATCCATCTGTACATCCATCTGTTTCCAATTTCGTTTCTATACAGTAACTCAAGTTGTCCAACAGTATGGCTCCATACCTTCTGGATGGCTTGCACTTGGATTAGTAATTGATTTTGAGCAGAAAGTTCAAAGGTTAAGGACATTTAATTAAAGAATAATAATGGTTTGTGCACAATAACTCTAGTTCTACCTGACAGATCTCAACCACACTTTGTGGATGGCTGGCTGTTAGGACAGGCATGTACAACTTTCTGCTCACCGGCCACATCCACCTGCAACCAGTCTTTTGTCCTATTACATTAACATCATATTTGTGTATATAAAAATCACTCTCTGGAGGAAACTGCACATGCCTGACTTAGGGTAAGGATAAAGCCTACTGATTTGGTGATGAAAGGTCAAGGTCATCAAGACTGAAAGAAGAAAAATAAATTCTGTTAAAAATTATTAATGAGCTATGGTAATATTTGGTAATATCTAATATGTGGGCAAATCCTGTGCCATTCATGAAACTAACTGCTAACTCTGCCTTTGTGACACATACATGCACTGTAGCACATCTTAGTATAAAATTGAGTTGAAAATGAGATGCACATGTTTGCACCCAGAAGCAAGTACTACACCTATCATATAAAAATTTTTTTTTTTTTATTCTTACCAGTTGTTTCATTTTAGAATTCTAGTATGTCACAACATGAAGGTTGGAGATTATTTGTTAGATCCTTGGTGGATAGTGCTTTATTGCTATAAAACTGCTCATGAAAGTCAAAATGTGACCTGTGTTATAAAGGAAAGAGCATTATATCAGTGGATGTGCTAACAAGGATGCATCATAATAAGGTACAGAGATTCAATAAGGGTGTATTTACTGATGTAAACTGGTTCTTATTACCATATATACTCATTTATAAGTTGAGTCCATCACATAATGCACTGGCAGATTTGGGTCTGTGCAATTGTTAGGGATAATCAGTAGAGCAGACTATATAGACTCTGGTCTGCAGGCACATTATGCTATTGCAGATCAGGATCTTTGTTTTTGGCTGTTTGACTAGACTTATGAGTGAGTATATATAGTAATCTAGTACTAAATTTAAGTGAAAAACAGTTATGAAGAAGTGATAAAATTGAATTAGTAGAATGGGCTTCATGGTGATAACCTCAGTATTAGAGGGACATTATATTGAAGGATCACTGTGACCATTCTCTGTCTTTGGGAATGAAGTAGGTCAAGTTCATAAGAAACCCCTGGGTACTCTTGCACATTGTGCATTACAATGGACTTTATTATTAATAACAAAATGTACATATATTTATGTACCGTACATATATCTCACAGGGGGCCTTGGGTGGCTGAGTGGTCTAAAACACTTGCCTTTTATGTACATATATCTCACAGGGGGCCTTGGGTGGCCGAGTGGTCTAAAACACTTGCCTTTTATGTACATATATCTCACAGGGGGCCTTGGGTGGCCGAGTGGTCTAAAACACTTGCCTTTTATGTACATATATCTCACAGGGGGACTTGGGTGGCCGAGTGGTCTAAAACACTTGCCTTATAGGTCACTTATGTCTCTCCTATGTCGATGTGGGTTTGAGTCTCATGCTCAGCCAGTGTGGCTATATGAGAAAGTTTTACAGTAGATTCAAGTGGGTCCGTGGTTCTTCCCATGGTTTTCCCAGGTTTATCATCCACCAGGTATACTGGCCACCGTGTATAGTCAATCATGTGCTGAAAAAAATGCCATTCACAATAATATACATCTATGTAAGTATGTAAGTATGTAATGTAGTTTTTGTAAAATCAATGGCAGCTTGAAATGATTATATTATGATATCATCATGATGGCATCACTTCTTACCTTGGTGTATCGAGGTCTCTAAATTTTTGGAGAGATGGGATGTAAATATAAACTGGTTATGAAATTTGTTCCTTATTAAGTATTGCAAAGAAAAGTGTTTATTTGATTTTACCAGCAATAATAATAATAACAATTATAAAATCAATTAAAAGCATTAAAAACATTTGGAAAATCTTTTGCAATTTTCTCCATACATATACAGGGGCTTTTGATTCCAGAAAACCAATGTGATCTCAATAATTGTCTTGTAAATAAAATAATCACACATGTAGATACCCTATATGCATTGGATAAAAGGAGTCTCTGATTTTCAGCCTTTGCAAATGTAAAAAAATTTAATGACTCATTCAGCTTTTTCTTTGTAATTACTATTACGTGGGGATAGATATTCAGCTAAGACTAGCACAAGAATTGCACACCAAGGTATAAATGTTTAAGTGATTTTTTTGTTGCTGAGATGAAAAACTCTATAAAAATAAAAAAAATTGGAAAGTTAAATTTTCTAGTATTTTACAAATGATCATCCTGAAGGCTGTTGTTTATGAGTAGGTCTGTTTTATATAGAGGTGTCCTGTAAGTTAGGTTTCACCTGAATCTGCTTCTGTTTATTAACCCAAGCTAATTGTAAAAGTTACGCTTGGAAATAATAGCAGCTCCTTTTTATTTCAGGACTTTACTGCAAACCTTGCCCTGGCCATTCTTGCCTGTATTCTTGGATCATCATTCCAGTTTGGTTACAACACTGGAGTTTTGAATGCACCAGCAAAGGTAAAACAGTTCATTAAAACTGTTTAAGTACTTTAAAAATGAGGCACTTTTCAAACAGGGATTCAGAAATCATGGAATGATGATTAGACATACAGTAGTGCATGTGCAGTTGTTTATTTCTCCATGCATCAGCATTGGGGTGGAAAGGAAACACATGGCTCAGGATGAATCATCTCATACACCATCCATCATCATAAAGCCATGTTGATGAGTTGCAGTGGAATAGGAATGGTTACCTGTATGCGTGTGCTAAAAAAATACATTGCAAAATAGGTAACAAGTTTAACCGAATCATTGGCCTTAAATATTGCCACAGCTAGAACGTTTTCACTTTGTTAGAGAAGACATTCTGTACTTACACTTTACTTTAATTATAATAAATGGTATTTAAATTTTCTTATCATTCAAGCTTCATGAGCATTTTCATCAGGATATCAAAAGTAAACCCAATTCTTGACTATTAAAACATAATATATTTAGAAAAAAAAAGTTGCTAAAATCTTTACATGAAAAGTTGACAAAACTGGTATTTTCTAGTCACAGGAAAACCTGAAAGCAAAAGTGATTGGAAGTCTGATGAAAGTGTCACTAGTTGTATAAGAGAGAGAGATGGGGCCAGGAAGAGAAAGAGCAGTTACTGGAAACTGCACTAGAGGACACTGAGCTAACTGATTTTCACTATTTTCATTTAACCATGATTGAAAGGGGAACAAAATTAAACCATGAATAACAAGGAGGGAAGACAAAAGAATGAAAGATGCAGGGATAAATGATCAGGTACATATAGTCTTACCATCAGAGATATAGAATATAAAGCACTGATGATTTCACTGTATTCTACACTTGAAATAAAAATACAATTTGTCAATATTTTCATTTAATGACAATTGGAAGAACATAAAATGAAATGAGAATAAAGGAGAGAATGAATAGCCAAAATTAAGGATGAAAGATTGGGGACTAAATGGTGGGGTTTATGCAGTCCAAAAATTATGAAAACAAGATTCAGAATTAATAATTTCACTATCAGATACACATCAAATGAATATATAGTACAATGAATTATAAAATTCCTTTATAAGTGAGAGGCCAGTAAAGCTGCTCACAAGTTCTGGAAAGCATGCAAATCTGGATTCATATAGTCATGCAGTTTTTTTTCTTCTAAAAAACTATATCAACAATAAGGATATTCGTTATGCAACAGCTATTTAAAAATGTGATGTATGATTTTTAAAGTTAAATATAGTTCTCTTCATGGGCATATTAAAGTGACATTGTTAACGGAAATGCTCTCAGCTGTTGTAGTATGATAATGTATTTAAATGGATTCTAAAAGGAACCCCATAGATTTAATTCACAGCATAGAGAAGAGAGGGATGACAGTACTTTGTGTGCAGGACAGACAATGTATAGCTGACTATTTTCATGAAAATTTTGAATAACCTACATAAAACTATCTGGATATCAAATGAAGTAGTTCTTGTTGAGAATTGTACAAAACGAAATTCACACTACAGTGGGCTATGGAGATAAATGTATCTCATAATCCAAATATCACAGATCAATTTGAAATGTAGGGAGCCAACTATAATCAATGGTGAGACATGTTTCTTTTTTCTTTGTCAGAAAATAAATATTTAAAAAGTCTCATGACATCAGAGATGGCAACACATTAATAACAGAGAGAGAAAGAGAGAGAATAATAATGATATCCAACTTTGTTATTTTTTTCAACATTTATAGTCATTTAATCTTTTCTTATGGAAAATATCAAATTTCTGATACTAATTACTTGGCTATAATTGAGGTGGTTGAGATGATGATGGTCCAAGTCAGATGATCTTGTGTAATTTGAATGGCATCTTTCCCAAGCCAGGATCTGAAATTAATACCTTCTATTGATCATAATTCTATAAGTATTTTCAAATGGTGATGACATTGGCTACTTACTGTATTTCATGTAATTTTTCATGCCTGCAAAATAAATATTTTTTTAAGTTGAGAAAAATGTGTATAAAAAAACTAATTATACATTTAAGGAAGAGGCCATGTACAAATTAAAAAAAGGAGTCAGACAGTGAGGACTCCAGAATATCTACATACATCAGCAATTTTAAATTCACATGCATTGACCATAACTTTTAACTTGAATGCTGCAATGTAAGTATAGTTTTCTTATTTTTTTAACTGCAAAAGTTTAGCAATTCACAATGTATGATATCTGAGTGACAAGATACTTGGTAACTGTCAGAACACTATCAGATTGGAAACTTGTGCTATTATTTATGCTGAGACTGAACTTGAGCACTATCACTGTCAATGACACTTTGATCATACAGTCCATGAAATCTCATCAAAATAGCACAGCAGATGAATGAGTGTCAGTTATGCAGCAGATCAAATTGAGTTATAACAAGCACTCACTGTTAGCTGTATATAGGACTTGGTAGTGAACAGGTATCAGATATGTAGCTTGATCAAAAGATTATCAAGCAGTTGTTGTTTTTACAAGCTAAGGGACAGAGATTTGTTTAATTGCTCAAAAGTGGCACAGACAGTTAACTGCACATAGGACTATGCTTGGGCACTGAAAATGTCAGCCTAGAATTTTGCAAATTTCTTTGTAGTCAGAACTGGTAGATGGAGAAATTTCTGTGTCCGGCAGATTCTTTACAAGTCCTTTACACAAAACAGTGTCAGACACATATTGCAATTTACTAGCCATCTGACTTGAAATTATGAAAATTACTTGTGATTTATGCTTTATTTCAGTTTAATATTTTCAAATTATTATGATCCTAAGAAATGTAAATAAAAGTATAGTGTAGTGAATATTGTAAGGAAATGGATAAAACAGTGTGTATGATATATGCATTTCTGTATGGGAATAGTGGCATGAAAACATAAAACATCTGAATTTACAATATTTTTTATATGTATGGGAACATCAAGAGTTTCCAATAATACCCATTGGATTTATTAAATTTGCTGTATGTCCCATTTATAATGTGACCCATACTCTGCTTAAAAATGCCTGGATATAAGAGAGAGAGAGAGGAGATTGACTGATATTCTTTTATTCCTCCATTTTCTGAAGATTTTAAGACAGTATAGAAATGCAATGTAATACATAGAATCACAAAAATAGTGGATTCGTTACTTATGAAGACCACTGAATTACTTGTAATAGCAAACTAATAAATAAATTAATATCATTACTAAACTAGATAGATTACAGTCATTTAAACCACCAAGTAGCATAATCAGTATATCATCATCGATCTGATCACAGAAATCACGGTAAATCACTGGAGGCATATACAAAAATAGACTTTCCATCAAGTGGTTTCTGTCATCTAAGGTTAAGGGACAGTTCATCGAAATGTGCAAAATATGGTCATGACTTATTTTGCCATATAGGGGACACAGCCCAGGTCTTGCTTGCATTCCTCCAATACGAATTAATGTCTCATAATGCATTTTTCTGGTTGAGTCAGTGCAAGCGACTTTCCATAGATGGTGCATTTTTAGTCCTGGATTAATTTTTAAAAATCTACCGAATCCCTCTGATTTTTGATATTCATGTTTTCTC
Source organism: Megalonaias nervosa (assembly GCA_016617855.1). NCBI lineage: Eukaryota > Metazoa > Mollusca > Bivalvia > Unionida > Unionidae > Megalonaias > Megalonaias nervosa. The sequence continues at coordinate 42,209 of JAECUM010001930.1, read as the reverse complement.
CCCGCAAATACCTGTATTCTTGTCCCAATTAAGTTTTTCCATGTTATTTTATCTGGAAATTTTCCAATGAAAATGAAGTCATTGAGATAGTCTTCTAAATCATACTTTTTGAGTACAGTACTTATATTATATATAAAAGAATTGTTGCTATGTTGGGGGGTCAAAAATAAAATTTCCAACAGTCCAGAGGAAAAACTTTTTAGCAATTAAGTTCGCCGATGTTCTACACATGCAACCAAGGAATACGAGTTTTTGTTTATCTATGTGAGCTTCCATTGAAATCATCCCCAAGCATGATGTCATAGATCCAATAGGTGATCTTTGAGGAAAACCTTGTACTCTCTGGGTGAAATATTGTTGTATTTTCTCCAGTGATTCAATGCCCTGATATGACATATTAAACCAGAGTTCTGAGCCATACAAAGCAGACGGCAATATAACTCTTTCCCAGACTTTCACAGAAACTACAGGATTAATTCCAGTTGCATTTAAACAAATTGAGTATAGCGAGTTTGTTACACATTTAGCTTTATCATAGGAATAGTTTATACGATCATTAATTTTCATTGATTGTGAAAAAGTAACTCCTGCATATTTCACTTTTTTTGCTCTAGGAATATCCTGTAACCCCAAAGTAATTCCATTTGATGAGTACACTTCATTTTTTCTACTGAATATCATCCAATTACTCTTGTTAGGGTTATATTTCAATTTCCACTTCTATGCATACTGATAAGCTGTATTCACGAGTATCTGTAATCCATTCAGCGTAGAGCTTAGTAGAGTAGTGTCGTCTGCCGAAAGCATGCCAGGTATGTTCATCTGATTCATTGTTATCCCGCAATTAGTCATGACTAGTTCATTCAATAGGTCATTGATGTACACGAGAAAAAGAAAAGCAGACATTACACGCCCCTGACCAACGCCTCTCCGTAACGGAAATGTGTTAGATATATATCCTCTACACGCTACACAGTCACTTGACTGTGTGTAGGAATGGACAATTATTCTCCATATTTTTGCATTAATTCCTAGCTTTTTTAATTTTCCTAGTAGTCCACAATGCCACAGTCTATCGAATGCCTTTTCATTTTCCAGAAAAACAACATATACATTAGAGTTATGATTAGTATTGTATATCAAACATTCTTGAGGAGTAAATGCAGCAGAGATAGCTCCAGGCTCCTTACGAAATCCAAATTGATAAGGATGTGGAAAGTTAATTTTGTCTAAATACTTTTGAATTCTGGTCATCAATATTTTTTCAAACAATTTTCCCAGACAAGATGTCAGTGTTATACCATGATAATTCACCGGATGCTTTTTATCTTTACCATTTTGTTTGTATATTGGTATAATCATCCCACATCTATATACATTAGGCAAATACTCACATTGGACCATGGAATTGAAAAGGGCAATTAAATGTCTGATTAAATATTTTCCACCATACTTTAAATGCTCATTCAATACGCAATCAGTGCCTGGTGATTTTTTTATTTTTAGAGACTTGATATGCTGCAACACCTCTTCCTCTGTAATAGGATTACACTTTATGTTATCAGTCTCTAGTTTACTTTCTTCGTACATATTCTTCATCTTGACATGATCATTATGTTCCTCATCTGTTGTACTGCTTAATTCAGACAAATATAGTTTCCATAGATTGACACATTCATCCAATTATTTGATTCTCTACTCAAAATACAATATTACCATAATTTGATGTATCTTTCCTATTTTCCCGTATGACTGCGTAGAATTCGTCTATTCCCATTTCTGCACTCTTTCTTGTCTCTTCAAATATGCACTCTTTTTATACCTTTTTCTCTAGCCTATGTTTCTTTCTGAACTCTCTTTTTGTGTCCTTGTATTTTCTTTTGATGTTACAGTCTGTGCTTCTAGTTTTTCCTGCTTTGATCCATTCTCCGCATGCTTTTCTCATATCCTGATGTGATTTTTCAAGGCCACTTTTCTTCCAATATGGTTTCAAGTGCGATCTAAATTCGGACTTTGGAATATATCTGTCTGATGCAGTTAGTACACTCTTGGTTATCAATTCATTATACTTCTCTATATCTTCTACCTTTTTGCACTCATAGGTGAAATTCAAGAATGCACTAACATCAGATTCATACATGCTGATTTCTAATGGATTCGCCAAGTTCCATTTCATTCTTGGAAATATACGTGTCTTTATATTTTCCTTCAACATATCTTTTGCAAGTGCTGCTGTAACAGGTAGGTGATCTGATATTGAGAAATCGATTTTGTCATTTGCTATGTGTCTTCTTACACCACCTCTGATTATTTCAGGTATTAGTATATAATCAAGTGTGGACGTTCGTGTCATGTCTTTTGATCTATATGTGATGTATGTTCATGAGGTTTTATCACTGATGTAGCAACTATGTTTCTCTGTCTATTCTTTTCCTTAGAACAAGGTCTCTTCTGGATGGATTTTTACACACAAGATCTGCATTCATTTCGCCTATAATTATGCATATATTTTCAACAGAATATCTATCATACACATCAAAAACATTTTCACAAAATATTTTCATACGCATCATCAGTTCTAGTTGTCGAGGGAAAGTAGGTTGCAATCAAAATTATAAGTTCCAACTCTGTCACTAAAACTTTCACTGCCATAATATTTGGCAAATCAGTTTGCAAGGTTCTTACTTTGCATAGCGATGATCTGTAAAATACGGCAACCCCGCCACTACCTCTATAGCATTGTGGTATCTCTTCAGTAGGAAGCGCTACTACTTTGAGATCATCATGTAATTTATCTAAATACGTTAGATTCTTTGTACAAAGCCAGTGTTCAGTGATAACAAATATATCTGTGTCTGGTAACAATTCAATTAATTTCTGCATGCTAGACATTATGCCACGTACATTCTGTGTTGAAATAATGAGCATAATTACTATTAAGAAGCAATTACCAGTCATATGACTATTATGCTCATTATGAATACATGTTGTATTTCTCATGTGTTTCATCAGGTGGGTAGCCTTCTCTCCATTTTCTATTTGATATCCATTCCCTATATTTTATTTCAGAACTCCAAAATGATTCATTGTTCATCATCAGTTAAAAATCTTTGTCCAGTACATTTAGTTGAAATGTATATATATTTGATCCATCCCATTGGGGTCATTCCTTTATGAGGCGGATGAATGTTACTGTCACACCTTCCTCCTTGCAATGGGTTGCAATAGCTGTCCTTACTACATCTATATTCTTTCTCGATTTGACATTAGAGAGCAGAATGTGTCTTATTTTATTTCTTACAACTGGTTCAAACACATCGGATTCTATATCCCTTTGATTGGGTCTGGTAATGATTGTCTCAATACGTCTATACGATGTATCTTTCTTTTTCTGTCTCTCCTCGTCATTCGGAAGCATTCTTTGATCTTTTGGTGATTTGATGTGCCTTTTTTGTGCTTTATTTATGTTGTTTTCATTTATTTCTATGTTCTTTCTTCATATTTTAACCTCTCTTGCCGATTTTCAGTTGATTTCCTATCTCTTGCATTTTTAGGTGTTACTTCTGTTTGCTGATTATGACTCACATTTTCAGTTATGTTAATCCGATCATTCCATGAAAGTGGCGGGAAATCTTTCAATGTAAGCATAGCGAGACCATTTCCAGATGAATTTGCTGGAAGAGCACTAGCTGGCTCTTTGTGTATCTCTTTCTGTCTATATACTACATTTTCTTGGTTAATAGATGGAGAGGTACCGCATCTACTCTCCTTGCATGCTGATAGTTCATGATTTTTGTGATTTTCTTTCACTTGCACGTCTACATTTCTTCCACTTCCTTTGTTAGACTGATTGCATAAAAGTATGTGTCTTGTACAAATTGTGTCTAACTTTCCCTCAATACAGTTGATCCTTTTCATGATCACATCTAAATGTTGATGTACATGAGAAGTGATTCCTTTTATCTCGTTTTCCCGGGATGCCATTGTTGACATCTGGATATACATTCCTCTATTATCATTGATTAATTTGTCCTCTTTTAATTTCAGTTGTTCTATCTGAGTGTTAGCTTCTTCAAGTTTAATCGTTGTTTCCATTAAATCTGACTTTAATTTTTTAATCTCAGTTTCCTTCTGTGTGGCAATATCTCCTAGCTAGTTTTCCGATCTGGCCAATTTTTCTTCAAATTTTTTATCACTCTCTGCACAAATATTGTGCTCATTCTATCAGCATATTCATCTGTTCTTTGTAAAGCGTAATCACTGACTGAAGCTTTCGGACTTTGTGATATACAATCGCTATGAACGGTGTTCAAATGCTGGTAGGATCTTGTTTCATAATTATGTTTCAGTGCCCATTAAGATATACATGCTTTCATGTCACTGTAATTATTCTCTCCTTCAATGAAATGGAATATAATATAAATATCTTCCGATAACTTATCTTCCACAGGAGCACTGTTTGTTCGAGGTAAACGTTCTACTAATCGACCATCAGGACAATCATATCTCTTCCTTTTTGCTAGATCGAACATAGCTTGCCTAGTATCTTTGAGACCTTTGACCTCAAGTGTTGATTTCAATTTTTCTTGAAAGGCACTTCTATTAAGAGTTCCAAATTTGGCTTTGATTTGCATGTATATGCCTTCATCAATGTCTTCTACATCTGAATCTTGTTCCGTTTGTGATGTCTGTGAAACAAGTAGTGCATCATTATTGGCATCATCTTAATAACAGCATCAGTGACATTTTTAATGTTCCGCTCATTTCCCTTCGGTGTTCAATACCAACCACTTCTGGTGAGTTTAAATCCGGTCTTGAATTGATGTTGTTCTCAGCTTCATTATCTAACATGTCTCGAGCAACATCAAAGATATTTTGAGACTTTCTCTCAATGTCCACATTATCTATAGAATCAGGTTGAGAGAACATTTTTGTTGTTTTTAAAGAATATCTCCCAATGCATTCAAGTATTTATTTGTTTTTGTAAGTAGTATATTTTCATTTCAGTCACATTGTCACATTGTCAACTTTTGTCTAACTTATTTCCTGTACTATAGATTCCTAACAAGCTCACACTCCTTGGATGAGCATGAGTTAACAATTATCAAGAGAGCCTATACCAAGTCACATACTTAGCTCAGATTAACTCTGACTTGCACTTGCTAATCCCATTAAGGCTCAAACAAACTAAATATAGAACTGAGCTATAAGTGTCAGTAATCCTGGTTTAAATGAATATGAAAAACAAATATTAAAAACACAAAATTCAGACTTGGAAGAAAATTTCCAAAGACAGCAATCACACCACGTGAAAGCTGATCACTTCATGAATATATCCATAACATATTTTAGTGAATATAATCACATTTAACCATCCAATTTGATGAAAAACGGGGAGCTCCAAAAACATACGACTTGCCCTAAGGTTGCCATCTTGAACACTCAAAACAGGAATAAATCTGTAAATAGAAATTATAAAAATTACACCATGCTGCTTCTGTTTCAAAGATATATAATTTTGATTTAAATATTCATAATATTTATATAAATATTGTTAAACCAAGTGAAGAAAGATTAAAGTCACATAGTAAGCAACACGTGCAAAAAACTAGTTAAAAATAAATATGTCAATTGGTACAATGTGTTAATTGCCTTAAGAATAAGACGTAGGTAAAAGATATAATAGAGTATGGGCTGTTTATAGAAAAGATGATTTAATATTGGGGCACATAGTTTTTAAAGATTGAATAGAATCTTAAAGACCTGAACATATGTCAGGATGAATTCACATAAGTTTGAAGTATTTATTATGCAAAAATAATACCCATGAATTCACATAAGTTTGAAGTATTTATTATGCAAAAATAATACCCATGAATTCACATAAGTTTGAAGTATTTATTATGCAAAAATAATACCCATGAATTCACATAAGTTTGAAGTATTTATTATGCAAAAATAATACCCATGAATTCACATAAGTTTGAAGTATTTATTATGCAAAAATAATACCCATGAATTTACATAAGTTTGAAGTATTTATTATGCAAAAATAATACCCATGAATTCACATAAGTTTGAAGTATTTATTATGCAAAAATAATACCCATGAATTCACATAAGTTTGAAGTATTTATTATGCAAAAATAATACCCATGAATTCACATACGTTTGAAGTATTTATTATGCAAAAATAATACCCATGAATTCACATACGTTTGAAGTATTTATTATGCTAAAATAATACCCATGAATTCACATAAGTTTGAAGTATTTATTATGCAAAAATAATACCCATGAATTCACATAAGTTTGAAGTATTTATTATGCAAAAATAATACCCATGAATTCACATACGTTTGAAGTATTTATTATGCAAAAATAATACCCATGAATTCACATAAGTTTGAAGTGTTTATTATACAAAAAATAATACCCATGAATTCACATAAGTTTGAAGTATTTATTATACAAAAATAATACCCATGAATTCACATAAGTTTGAAGTATTTATTATACAAAAATAAAACCCATGAATTCACATAAGTATTTATTGTACAAAAATAATACCCATTCAGATGGAACATACAAGCTAGTTTATTAAATTCTCGTTGTTTCTTCATTGTCATTTGCATGGAGCTTTAATTTCTAAAAGACAGAGCTAATATGTACAGAATCACAGTACTGTGAAAAAATCACTAACTGAATAGAGACTTTTTCAAATTGATTTTGATCAATATTTGCCAGCCTGATGACAGTACTGTGAAAAAATCACTAACTGAATAGAGACTTTTTCAAATTGATTTTGATCAATATTTGCCAGCCTGATGTCAGTACTGTGAAAAAATCACTAACTGAATAGAGACTTTTTCAAATTGATTTTGATCAATATTTGCCAGCCTGATGACAGTACTGTGAAAAAATCACTAACTGAATAGAGACTTTTTCAAATTGATTTTGATCAATATTTGCCAGCCTGATGACAGTACTGTGAAAAAATCACTAACTGAATAGAGACTTTTTCAAATTGACTTTGATCAATATTTGCCAGCCTGATGACAGTACTGTGAAAAAATCACTAACTGAATAGAGACTTTTTCAAATTGATTTTGATCAATATTTGCCAGCCTGATGACAGTACTGTGAAAAAATCACTAACTGAATAGAGACTTTTTCAAATTGATTTTGATCAATATTTGCCAGCCTGATGACAGTACTGTGAAAAAATCACTAACTGAATAGAGACTTTTTCAAATTGACTTTGATCAATATTTGCCAGCCTGATGACAGTACTGAGAAAAAGTCACTAACTGAATAGAGACTTTTTCAAATTGATTTTGATCAATATTTGCCAGCCTGATGACAGTACTGTGAAAAAATCACTAACTGAATAGAGACTTTTTCAAATTGACTTTGATCAATATTTGCCAGCCTGATGACAGTACTGTGAAAAAATCACTAACTGAATAGAGACTTTTTCAAATTGATTTTGATCAATATTTGCCAGCCTGATGACAGTAAATGCTATAAACATTTGTCAAGACTTCCTCCAAAACTAGGTCACTGAAAGATGCTGGTTTGTATTATTTAGTGTGATTCAAAGGATCAATAACATGTGATCAGTGATACAATATGGTTGAAGAAATTCGATCAATGATACAATATGGTTGAAGTAATTATAGTAATTTCACTTTAATGTACATTCGGTTGACAATTACACACTGTATTGGAAAGAAAATTTTAACTCTATATATATATATATGGAGAGAGAGTAATGTCAGGCAATATATAAGAGATATATAGAAATGATTTTCAGTAAATATCTGCTTTATTTCTGTGGGTTTTTGACAATATTTGTATGTATTTAATTCTCAAACACATCAATGTTTAGCTTTTAGAAATCATTTGTGCTAAAAATGTACATTTTAAATTATAAAGCAAACATCTATGTCCTGAAACATTTATTACATACAAAAATGTACAGGGTTTGAAAAATTACATACTAGTAACTTATTTAGAGGGATTTCTGTAGAATCTCCACTGTAGCCAGGGCCCTGTTACAGTACACTCTATACCCATGTACATCATAATCAAAGCCAGGGCCTTGTTACAGTACACTCTGTACTCATTTGCATTAGAATCAAAGCCAGGGCCTTATTACAGTACACTCTGTATGCATTTGTATTAGAATCGAAGCCAGGGCCTTGTTACATTACACTCTGTATGCATTTGTATTAGAATCGAAACCAGGGCCTTGTTACAGTACACTCTGTATGCATTTGTATTAGAATCAAAGCCAGGGCCTTGTTACAGTACACTCTGTATGCATTTGTATTAGAATCGAAGCCAGGGCCTTGTTACGGTACACTCTGTACTCATTTGCATCACAATCTAAGCCTAGGGCCTTGTTACAGTACACTCTGTATGCATTTGCATTAAGATCAAAAGCCAGGGCCTTGTTACAGTACACTCTGTAAGCATTTGTATTAAAATCGAAGCCAGGGCCTTGTTACAGTACACTCTGTATGCATTTGTATTAAAATCGAAGCCAGGGCCTTGTTACAGTACACTCTATACCCATTTACATCACAATCTAAGCTGGCTCAAAGTTGTATATTACACAGCAATTATGAATATTGCATTTTTTTGACTGTTATCCACATTCCTCTGATTCATCCATATTCCTCCAATTATCCACATTTCTTTGACTATCCATATTCCTCTGATTATCCACATTCATCTGATATCCACATTCATCTGATCATGATATAAAATTGTTTGACTGCATTCTTTAAACTTAATTAGGAATGAACATAGATTATTTTTACAATTTAGCAATACAGGCAAATGGAAGTCATTCATAAAAGTTGAGCAGCCTTTTTCAAATACACATGTACTGAATGCACAAATTTCTTTTTAATGATTTTATTTTATTTTCTGTAGATAGAATTGATATTAAGACATATCTTTATATGGAATCCAATTTTGAATCACTGATTCCGTAGTCTTTTCATGCATGGTCTTTGCTGAGTGTCAATCACTGTTGTTTCTCCTAACACCTCTGCAGTGGAGGTGTACAAACATAGCCAATGAGTCAAGGTTGTGAGTTGTCAGCTTATCTGTCCGCTGCAGTGCCTCAGAGTGGAGGTGATTAATTGATTCGCCATACTGTGTGGGGAAGGAAATCAAATGAGATGTACTGTAATACTTGAAATTAGGAATTAAGAAATAATTTGTATAACTTCCTAGCATGGTATAAAATCCAAAGGTCTTCCAAAGGTATATTTGATTAGATTGAGTAACCCAGAGATATAGGATGTAAATGAAGTAACCAAATTAATTGCTGACTATACATTTATGGTGTTGGGTTAACAAATGTTTTAACGTTATACAGCTGATGGTTGATTTACACTATAGATACATTTCTGAGGTTATGATAAAATGAAATTGGCATAAATCAAAACTAATGTAAATACACACACATGAGCTACGTGTGAGTCACAGCATATGGCACTAGCAGTGGCATAAAAAAGAGTGCAGTGACGCAAGTTGAATGTTTCTTCTTCATTATAAATGCATTAAAATGAAAGCACATAATTTAAATCAAATTGGTTTCAGTTGAACATCACCGGTATAGGTAGTTGTGAGGATTTGGTATTATAATGATTTGTTGACATCCATAACTTTACTGTTAGAGACATAAGTATTCTTAAATGAGTTACTCATAATGTGATAAAACTCAAAGAGCAACTAATACAAGTTGTTTAAAAGCAGTAGGAATCTGTAGAATAGCAGCATATCCACAGGCCTTTCTCACTAGATTATCTTGCTTGCCTGTAGTTCCGCTTATCTTCATTCCTTGAAAGTGAATTAAAGCTATCACACTTTAGAGCACTTCCAGAGATGCCCACCATTAACAATCCAGAATCAAGAGATGCCCACCATTAACTAGCCAGAATCTGGAGATACCAACCATTAACAAGCCAGAATCTAGAGATACCAACCATTAACAAGCCAGAATCTAGAGATACCAACCATTAAAAAGCCAGAATCAAGAGATACCCACCACTAACAAGCCAGAATCTAGATACCAACCATTAACAAGCCAGAATCTAGAGATACCAACCATTAAAAAGCCAGAATCAAGAGATACCCACCACTAACAAGCCAGAATCAAGAGATACTAACCATTAACATGCCAGAATCTAGAGATACCAACCATTAACATGCCAGAATCTAGAGATACCCATCATTAACATGCCAGAATCAAGAGATACCCACCACTAACAAGCTAGAATCAAGAGATACTGACCATTAACAAGCCAGAATCAAGAGATACCAACCATTAACATGCCAGAATCTAGAGATACCAACCATTAACATGCCAGAATCTAGAGATACCAACCATTAACAAGCCAGAATCTAGAGATACTAAAAATTAACAAGCCAGAATCTAGAGATACCAAAAATTAACAAGCCAGAATCTAGAGACTTTCTAAAATGGTGTGAGATGAATTGTGAAACATTATTCATAGAGTAATGCATGCACAAGTGGTAAAATGTAGAATCGACTTCTCCTAAAATAATGGGAACAATAAATATTTATTGAAGTAAAGATGATAAAAGAGAGCAAACCTATTTGCACACAATAACTTGATTTGTTTACCAGATGATGCCCTGACCAAACTTGTTTAAAAGGTTTACATTAGAGCTAATTGAAAGATTGGTCAGGGGATGATTCTGCTATATTAATAAGGGCCACCTGGTGGCCCCAAATTCTGTTGACAGCTTCAGAATTTTTATTTTGAAATATTCCAATCAAAAGTTGGTAAATCTGTCTTGCATGAACTTTCCTCTAATTTCATTCATAAGTATAATGCATATTACTAGATCAGAATTTTACCTTTTTTCGTTGCCACAAGGTTTTTTCATAATAGCTTGAGTTTCTCATCATCTACAGTTGCCTTGCTTTGCAGAAGATTTCTTCATGGGATAAGGAAGAATCCTATGAATTTCATAGGTCAAAGGTCAAAATTCAAAGTCATAGTGACTGAAGAAAGAAATAATTTTGTATTGTGCATGTGGTTGAATATAGGAAATAGACTGTGGACTGCATGCTTTTCATGAGGCCTCAGCAGTAGTGGCTAATCTAGGTAATAACTGATGCATGAACTATGCTTCTAATACTAGCAGTCTCTCAAGATTACTCGAAGCTTTTAACTTTCACACAGCGGGTTCTGTGGGTGGACAATGATAGTAGCTTCAGAAGCAGATTTTAATAAGAATTGTTTGGAGTTTTTTAAAAACAGAAGGAAAAAAATCATCATAGGTATTCAATAATTCATTATCGTACTTCTGCTTTGGCATCATATAACAAATGTTTTTTTTATATTGTTTTGTGTATTTTATTGCCTGACAAAGTATGTATTTATATATGTGGTTTAACAACAGGTAAGCACAGTAGTGCTAATTGAAAGTGTAGTTGAAAAATAACAAATTGCAAAATAACTTTAGTACAAATTTATTTTTCTGGTTGGTGATTGATGTCTGCAATAGCTACTGGAGATACCTATATGCTTCATAAAGGTAATATATGTAATTGTAATTACCCTCAAGCTTGTTTTTTTACCTTTCCTTTTCATAGGTAATCAAGTCTTTTTATAACGAGACCTGTCAGAGTAGAACCGGTGCCAGTATGCCAGACAGCACTTTGACAGTTTTGTGGGCAGTCACTGTGTCTATTTTTGCAGTGGGAGGCATGTTTGGAGGGGTCAGTGCTGGCTTTTGGGCAAACAGATTTGGAAGGTTAGTTTGATGAAGTTAGGGCCCTCAACAGAATCCTTGTAATGGGAGTCCCATAACTTCTTGTCTCTGGACATTTGTTATGACTCCCACCACAATCTTGAGAGTTTCAAGCTTTGCTCATGCCTTTTTCAGACCTTTTTTTGTCTTTTTAAATGTTGTCATACAGGTCATAAACCAGAAGAGCCTGTGTGATAGCCTGTTGTCTGATATCCTTCCGTCCATTAGCAAATATTTGTTATTCTACTCCTCCAGAACTACTTAGAGGATTGCCATGAAACTTTGCACACACATTCATCCCATGGTCTAGTTGGTCAAAAATGAAAATGGTACTGCTCAGACATCTAATATGGTCACCATATTGGCCATCTTGAAAATCTTGTTTGACTCTACTTCTCCTGAATGGATGAGGATATCAACATGGGTTTTCAATAAAAGACTTCATATAATGTTTAGTTGGTACTCTAAAGGAAAATGAGGTTGATTTGATTTCCATTATGGCTACCACAGAAGCCATTTTTGAAAACCTTATCATCACTTCTCCTTTGACTGGAAAGTCACGTCAGCTAGCAATCTGCATGAGAGGAGTACGTATGAGGTATGTTTGGTCCTGAATGAAAATGGTGCCAATATGACCACAACAGCAGCCATCTTGAAAATCTTTTCATCACTATTTCTTCAGAATGGAAAGTCATATTGATGTGGGGTTTTTATCAAAAGATTTCATATTATGTTTGGTTGGTCCCAAGTGAATGTCGTGCTGATCTGACTTGCAATACAGCTACCACAATGCCCATTTTGAAAATTGTATTGCTACTTTTACTATATGTATGGTCATATCAAAATGGGGTTTTCACCAAATGACTTCGTGCAATATTGAGTTCAACATTAAATGGAAATTCTGCTGTTCTGACATCCAGTTTGGCTACTATCAAGAAAATCTTGTTATTTGCAACTCCTCTTTAGTGGAAAGATACAGTGATGTGGCAGTCCAGTAGAAAACTTTGGATATCTGGTTTTGTTCTAAATTAAAATGGTGCAAATCAACTTTATCTGGTTTGTTCTAAATTAAAATGGTGCCAATCAACTTTCAATATGGTTGCTATTGTAGCCATTTTGAAAATTAGAAAATCTTATTATCAATACTCTTTTTGAATGGATGGTCCTATTGACATGGGGTTCTCATATTATGTGTACTTGGTCCTATTGACATGGGGTTCTCATAATAATAATAATAATAATAATAATGCTTTATTTATAGAGGGTGACTCATTGGTCAAAAAGGACTATTCTCCCTTGAGGCCCTCTTAAGGAGAGTATAACAATGCACATTATATGAAGATAGCAATAGTTACTGTTTATTTTTGACATATTTAGTATTAAAATACTAACTTCCATTATCTATTAGAAACACATACATGCTCATGATATCTCTTCTTAAATACTCTAATATTTTCAGCAGATTTTACATGTAGTGGAAGCTTGTTCCACAGAACTGTAGCAGAGTATTGGAAGCTCTTTTTAAATTGCTCTGTTCTTGGTTTTGGTGCTATAAGGTTTCCATGTAATATTGATCTCAACTGGTATTGTGGTGAAAAAGGCCTGAATAAGTCCTGAAGATACTCTGGTGCAGTTCCATGTAGACATTTATATAAAAGAACTACCTTGTGAAAATCTATCCTGTCATATATTGTGAACCATTTGAGTTCTGTAAACAATGCTTTTGAGGGATGATCAATAGATGCATCTAAAATTATGCATGCTGCTCGTTTCTGAAGTTTGTAAATCCTGTCAAGCTCAGATTTAGCATAGCATATTATGTATACTTGGTTCTAAATGAAAGCTCTGCAGATCTTACAACCAATATAGCTACCACAGCAGCAAATTTGAATGTCTTTTTCAAATATGTTATAAGATCATAATACCTTCACATAATACCTCAAAAGTACTGCTACTACTACTACCTCACAATTCCAGCCCCCCCCCCAGGTTAGAACTTTTCAGGTAAAGAGCTAAAAGTTATCTGCCCACCTAGGTGGCAGTTAGAGTAATCATCCCTTGATACAGTAGTTGGCACCAAATCCTGTGCCAGGTACCATGCTGACTATGGACAGAGAGACCTCAGAATCCACATACAAACATTTTGGAAGCTTTCTACCTTAAAGCAAGTTGGAGGAATGTTCTCTTAAAATGGAAGTTTACTCCAGCTTTAATTTTTCTGTTCTTTCTTACTTCAATAGTTTCTGGCTTTTCAATGTCATCACTTTGCCAACCTCACAACACTTAGGCACCCTTGCTACATACCAGCATGGGTTGTGATGATGTCCCTTCACATTGCTATAGCTGTATATAAATTGGTGCAGGTCTGGTGATGTAGAAAACTCATATAATATTGCTGTATAATTTCCGCTCAATGGCAAATTGGTTAAATGAAAAAATCATGCCACTGTAATGGCCCACATAGAAGTCAGATTGTTTTCTCTGCTTATACAGTGCACATGATATTTTGACATCTGTTTTTGAAGTTTTATAATGAAGTGATCTTGAAATAAAAATTATTTGTAGTGGTCTTTCTGTGAGCAGTATAGTTTCTCCAACAAATATATTCCCCGATCACATTAATTTTAGGAATATAAACCCTACTACCTCATGAATCCAGCCCTTCCAATGATGAAAGTTCGTCTTTCTAAGATAGACAAAGGGTAATAACTTTTGCCACTTACAGCTGGTACCAGTTTAAAGTCTTCACTGTGTACTGAACAAACATTGTTCACTTCACTTCCCAAAAACCAGTTGGATTCATGCTATATTTAACCATCTATTACAGATTACATTATTTTCAGACTGATTACTTAAAATATTTTAAATTTCAACCATATTTATGTGAAATTTCTTCATATGTGTGGACTTAGTCTCTGCATTCTCTGACTGCGTGGTTCTCATGGCTACATTGTAATAGAAAGATGTATTTGTAGTTCATGTTTATGAAACAACCCTAGCATAGCAGGTGTTTCTGACATTGTTAATGTTTATGTTTATTATTATTATTATTATTATTATTATTCCCTTAATCTTTTCAGAACATAATAATGATGATGAAGTGTACAAAGTGGCAAACATTCAAGGCCATTGAGGATTCACATGATCCAAACATCACCTGTACCAAGTGTACGTCGTCAGCAATATGTGTCACACATGTTAATTGGTCTGATACTACATGGTTGACAGTACTAAGGAAAAGTTCAAGGAACAAGGAGCAGTGGTGAAAATCAAAGTCTGAGAGTATTGTTGTATGGAGTGTCCTAATACAGAGTCTATGACCAGTTTGATGGGGGATGCCATTGGCCCCCTTCCCCCAATGAAGAAATGTTGAACGTTACCTACTGCTACTGTTACTTCTCCTCCACCTACACTGTCACTGTAGTTAACATCATTAGGTACAACAGGCAATAACAGAGCTGATTAGTTGTGGCCAACTTTTTCCCATCCTGGAATCATCTCTCCTAACCAAGAATTTCAGTGTTATGGGGGAAGAATTTCCACCCTATTCTATGCAGCCCAGTGGGCATAAGTCCCCCAACATGTCTGAGCATGGCCTTAGTGAATGTAAGACCAGATGCATATTGTTTATCAATGAGCCATACTGTCTAGCCATACCTCAGTTTGATGCCATACCAGTTACCAACCGTAGTCCAGCCATCTGCCCATGATCCATAATGTTCACTGACTATATGGTTTCTAAGGCATATCATACCAGACCTCATCAAGTAAAACCATGGAATGTTGGATTTACCAGGGATCTTATATCCATATGTTCATCTAGTTTCACCTCTTTACTGGTAATGCTGCCATCTACACTACCAGCCATGTGACCAACTTGAGTTCCAACAGATTGTGATTTAGACAAGGTGTCCATACTGGTCTAACAACTAATCCTTCAGATGTGGCTGGGTATTTACTTATGGCTTACTTACCCACTGGGTATGCATTATAAAGATCTTGATTACGACTAGGATTACCCACACACTGAGTGTGGGGATAAACCTAATGACAGCTTACACTTAGATCCCACCATGGAGAGGACTGAGTATAGCTTTAAAGCAGCTATAGAAGAAATTTATTTGGTGTTGTCAACTCAGAATGTCCACCACCTCCCACTCCTATACTAGCAAACACGGTCAAGGCCTCTGTCAGTATTGACAGTGAGGAAATCAGCCCCTCCATTCATCTTCTCCTGCAGTCAGGAAAAATCAAGGAAATTGGTGAGAGACTTTCTAGCAAGATGCCTTTTTTCCTGAGAGTCAAATACCAGTGTCCTTATATCTCATTGGTATATATCTCATTGGTATAGAACTCATTCAGATGCCTTTTCTATAGAATTCATTCAGATGCCTTTTCTCCCAGCATTAGACAAGATCTATGCTGCAGTCAATATGACATTGCCTACTTACTATAAGATGGACTACTTACTATAAGATGGATAGAGAGAGGAGTTATGCACACCACTTCGAAGTCAATATGACTTTGCCTACTTACTATAAGATGGATAGAGAGAGGAGTTATGCACGCCACTTCAAAGTCAATATGACTTTGCCCTACTTACTATAAGACGGATGGAGAGAGGAGTTATGCACGCAACTTTGAAGTCAATATGAATTTGCCTACTTACTATAAGATGGATAGAGAGGAGTTACGCACACCACTTCGAAGTCAATATGACTTTGCCTAATTACTATAAGATGGATAGAGAGAGGAGTTATGCATGCCACTTTGAAGTCAATATGACTTTGCCTACTTACTATAAGATGGATGGAGAGAGGAGTTATGCACGCCACTTCGAAGTCAATATGATTTTGCCTACTTACTATAAGATGGATAGAGAGATGAGTTATGCACGCCACTTCGAAGTCAATATGACTTTGCCTAATTACTATAAGATGGATAGAGAGAGGAGTTATGCACGCCACTTTGAAGTCAATATGACTTTGCCTACTTACTATAAGATGGATGGAGAGAGGAGTTATGCACGCCACTTCGAAGTCAATATGATTTTGCCTACTTACTATAAGATGGATAGAGAGATGAGTTATGCACGCCACTTCGAAGTCAATATGACTTTGCCTAATTACTATAAGATGGATAGAGAGAGGAGTTATGCACGCCACTTTGAAGTCAATATGACTTTGCCTACTTACTATAAGATGGATAGAGAGAGGAGTTATGCACGCCACTTTGAAGTCAATATGACTTTGCCTAATTACTATAAGATGGATAGAGAGAGGAGTTATGCACGCCACTTCAAAGCTTGTTCACAGCAACATGGCCACATCTTCTTTGTTGGATTTGGTGTCACTGTAAAATTTCTGGCTGGCGGACAAGGCCAGCAATGAATACACCTTGGAGTCAAAGGCTAGAACATACCACGTAATGGTGAATGGTGAAGGCTCCCACCAATGTGGATAATGTGCGATGGAGTGCGTGTTTATTCTTTACCTCTCTCAGGCCTCATCATGCACTGTCACTGTCAAATTGGTAGGAAACCAAGTTTCCACTCTCACAGACAACTATCTGGGAGGTGCCAGAATCATGTTTTCAAACAACATTTTATCGATCTCTTCCTGCATGATGAGTGGGTGATCCAAATTGTATCAGAGGGACTTCGGATCTCATTTTGCTGCACACACCCTCCTCTTTTGTCCTCTCCATTCTTGACAGAAGTGTCATCATACTTGGTAAAGAGTTTACTTTACAACCAGAGATCAGGACATTTATCATGAAGCAGGTGGTGGAGATTGTTCAGAATCCACAATCTTCAGGGCTTTTCTGGTCAGAAAGGCCAGTGGCAAACTCAGACCAATCATTGATCTCAGTCATTTAAATCAATTTATCCTTACACCAAAATTTAAGATGGAGACACCCAGATCAGTCTGCCTTTCCATCCATATATACGAATTTGTGATCATTCTTGATCTGACAAGTATATATTTCCACATTCCCATCCATTCGCTGTGACAGAAATTCCTACTGGTCATGTACTGAAGAACTTGTTATCAGTTATGTGCTCTCTCTTTGAACTTAAACATAAGTCATTGAGCCTTTATAAAACTACTCAGCTTCATCATCTTCCTATTCTGTACAACAGAATCTGCTTCCACTGCAACATATCTGGATGACATTCTCCAGAGACATAAGGTAAGTTCCATCTTTATGCGTCAAACAGTTTGTCAATCTGGGTGTGGAATTTTTTACCCACCAGAACTGGGTATGTCCTCCCCACCCTGAGGTGGTCTGAATCAATGATCTTGCATAGTCAGGAATACCACTTAAACAGCCACCACCTGATGTGACAGCATGTACAGGCATAAGTACCTGGGTTGGGGAGCCCATCTGTTCCTGGACTTCAACACTGCCATTGACCAATGGAGTCCGGAGGATGTAGGTCTCCATTTCAATCTCATGAAGATGAAAGCCATCCTCAAAGCCTTTCAATTTTGGAGCAGCCATCTTCAGAACAATTTCGTGCTCATCATGGCATACAACTCAGTGGTAGTGACGTATCTCCTCAAATAGGGTGATAACAAATCACTTCAACTCTGCATTTTGGTCTGGGAATTTCACCGTTGGTGTGCACAGCACAATATTGACATCCAGATCAGACATGTTCCCAGCAGACTTATTTCTTGGCCATTTCTCTGTCAAGGAGAGGACAGATTCTCCATACAAAATTGGTCCTCCACCCATTAATCTTGCATTAGACTTGCCAGCTATGGGTGCATCCAATGATTGATCTTTTTTTCGATCTTTTTGCAAACAGGTGGAATCACAAACTGCCCCTTTGTTTCCCCAGTACCAGATCCCAAGGCTTTGTCCATCATTGTTCTTTCTGTCATTTGGGAGGGTGTGTGGACATTTGCCCATCCCTCAACAATCTTAGTTCCAAAGGTTATACAGAAATAAATTGCACAATGATTTACATTGCCCCTCTCTGCTGGACAACAATCTCCTTGATCTAGTGATAGATTTATCCAGGAAGATTCCGGCCAAGCCAAATCTTCTCAAACAGCCTCGGACCCACATGTTCTACCCTTGCCCAGAATTCTTTCTCCTTCATGTTTGACTCTTGTCAGGACAACCTTTGGGCAAAACAGTTCAAACCTTCAGTCATGAAATGAATTGCACGGGCTGGACAGCCCTCCACTTTAAAGGCCTATGAATGGAAGTGGTGCATTTTCAGGGATTGGCACAAAGTCAGAAACATTGTCCCTTTCAGTGCCTTTATCTCACAAGTAGCTGACTTTTTTCTTGGGCTGTACAAGGACAAAAGTTGGCTCTGTTTACTATTAAAGCTGCCATTCTATGATATTGGACACATTCCATCATCATGTTAGAGAGGATCTTGGTAATAACAAAGACCTCTCTGATTTGTTTTCCAACTTTGACTTACATAGGCCTAAATCACTCACCTTGTTCCCTAAGTGAAATCTTTACAGGGTTCTGACTTGGCTAAATTTAAACAAAAGAACAAAGTTTAAGCCTTTAGTCAGGACCTCTCCGAAACTCCTTCCATACAAAACCTGTTTCCTGATAGTGTTAGCTTCAGCATGTACAGTCATTGAATTCCATGCCCTCTCTGTTGACCTAGCCAACCTCCAGTTTCAATCAGATGGCCAATGTCCCATATGGTGCAACCAGGTTTCATTGCCAAGAATAGGTTGCCATCAGTGGGCAATCAAAAAATCACCATTTATCCTCTCTCCTGTATTGACACATCCCAAGAGGCTTTCAGACAGGACCTGTTATGTGCACTCAGACTTTACCTGAAGCAAACTGAGCTAATTTGTGGGTCTCGAAGATGCCTCTGTCTCCCATTTAAGCCTGGAAAAAAAGACATAAACCCTCAAGCCTCTCAGCATGGCTGAAGTGGATATAATACATATGGTGTACTTTGACTTACTGCTAGAACAGATTCACCTCATGAAGATCTCTGCTCTTGAAATAAAAGCAATATCACAAGTCTTGCCTTTGACTGTAATATTTCTATCAAAGATATTATCGAGGCAGTCTGCATGCACAGTCAACCTTCTAGAGTTTTTAATCTTCAAGACTTGGCTCCACAATGACACATTCTGGATCTGGTAAAGCCAGTTTCAGTCACAGAAGTGGCTACCATACCCATTTGACATCAACACAATCTCAGGATGAATGCCCTGTGCAGCTTTTGCTGGATTTGCCTGAAAATTTCATGTGGTATGAAGATCTTATTATTTCTTCTTTCAAGACATAATCCACATTGACTCCATTTGTGCTGCTGACAATTAGGGTTAACCTTGATATGGGAATCCAATATTCTCCCCTGGTTTAATGCTCAACATTCCCTCTGCCTGTTACTTATGTATTCCACAAATGTTATCGGAAAATGTATTTGAATGAGAAAGCAAATTTTTTAGTTAATTATGTTTCTCCTATAATACTTACCTGATCACATGACTTTAATACCCTCCTAGTCGCTCCGCAATGCAAGCATCCATTTGCACAATGTTCCACTCAGTTTAAACTGTATAGGTGTCAATAGGGACATAGTAAGAGTTATTGCCCTTTATATATTATAGACAGAAAGATGAATTTTTGTCTTTGGGAGGGCTGGATTCTGGAGGTAGTAGGGCTTATATTCCTAATGTTAATGTAATCAGGGATTCCGGTAGAAACATAATTTACTAAAAAATTTACTTTCATGGCAACTGTATGTAAAATTCTTTCTTTTGAGATGCTTAATAAATATCCATTTTAACTTACATTATTGTTTCTTTAAGATGCTGTGCTTTTTAACCTATTTTTAGTTATTGATGATATTCTGTTGTCAGTAAACCATCCGTACATGTGAGAAGGTCATTTGCTTTTTACAAAAATAAATACCACTTGAATTTTGTCTCAGTATCAAAAATACTTTACCTCCTTATGGTTTCTTTCAGACGAGGGGCTCTGCTGAGAAATAATCTCCTAACTACAATTGGAGTCCTGGTCATGTTTTCTTCCAAGTATGCCAAGTCCTATGAAATGCTGATTTTAGGGAGGTTCATCATTGGACTCAGTGCAGGTAATGCATCATATATTACCGTATACACTTGCTTATAAGTTGAGTTAAACTGCAAAGAACAGAGATCCTTGTCTGCCTTACCATAATGTGCCTGCTGACTAGGGTCTGTGTTGCTTGTTCTACTGATTACTCCTAACAAACTGTACAGACCCAGATATGCTGGCATATTATGCTACAGATCTGGGTCTGTGCAGTTTGCAGTTGGACTTGACTTATAGGTGAGTATATATGGTAATTAAGATTCAGTGTAGTTCAGTTTTAAAACAGAACATATCTCACATCTCCAACAAAACTTTAAGTTACTTCATGTATGTTTGGATACCAGAGACTTAGCCAACTCCATGGTAAGGGGATGCAACTCCTTCCTCCTATAACCTACTCTCCTAACATGTTATGATCAGGTACAATTTATGAAGAGACCAATTTTTTTAGTAAAATATGTGTCTTCAGTAATTCTTAAGCCATCATAATACAGGTGATGCTCAATTTACACCATAGATGTGTTCCTGAGGTTTTGGCATAAATCGAAAGTAACTGTGCACTCTCAGTGAGCAATGAGATGTGCACACATGCACATACTTGTGAGCCATGGCACAAGCCTCTAGTGATGGCTTAAAAATGATTACAGTGGTGCAGATTGAAAGTTAAATAGCATTAAAATGAAAGCACATAAATAGAATTGGCGTACAATAAAACCTGTTACGAGAGACCATCCCATCTGCGAACAAAAAGCAGTCTCTCAGGACAGGTGGTCTCTCAATGCAGGTTGTACAAAAAGGCCAGTTTCCAAGGTCCAGTTTCAGAACAATTTAAAGAAAAACAACCACAATCACTATACATATATTCTAATTTTTATTAATAGTTCTTGCTAAAATGTTGTATACATTCATCTAAAAACAAAATTATATAGCAATAAAGATATATATCATCATTAAAAATGAAATCACATTTGCATTTGAAGATCACATATTTTTGGATATGAAATCATTTCTGATGTACTCCTTTTCCTTTGTAACATCCCAAATCTGTTTACCAATGTTTAAACTGCTTTTTTGCGAGTGGTCTGCTCTTTATCACTTTTTTCAGTTACAGTAATTATTTTCTCCAGCCTTAAAATTTGTCTCTTTTTAGTTGGAGGTTCATCTATTATTATTAAGGTTCTAGGTGTTAACATTATTAGTGCTCAGTTGTAATACTGAACGTAAAGATGGTTTTGACTGGGCTTTAGGAAAATATGAAAAGTCTATACCTGTGCATTGCATATCTTCCAATTAACGAAATAAAAAGAAACAATTATCTCATCCAGAAACAGAACCATTGGCACAGAGACAAAAGTCAATGGCTTCATCCAAAGAAGACATACAAGGATTAACTCTATAAACAAAGTGTGTAACCTGGTCACTCCAACTTGAATAGACGACAGCTTTGTGATTGGGATATACTCATTTAACATCGGGGGGAAAAAACAACGAACATCACAAGTCTTGAACACTATCAATTGAATCCTGCAAATGATTCTCTATTGCTGGTTTAATAGACAATGACCTTATTCACCCCCAGGCAATACGGATTAACTCTAAAGACAATATACGTGACCACTGCTTCAATTTCGGCACTAAAATGGCAATTCATGACATGTACATTAGCCTGGTTTATGGACTGTATCATCTATCACTGGTAGACACAACCCTTTTTTTTAAAATTCTTTTCATATTTGTTTTTGATCAAAACAATCATTACTAATCAAGTGGTCATTGTAACAATTGATTACATATAGGTCATTGGTGTCCGTCTATGTTCTCGCTATACATTCATTCATAGGGATGCTGGGTCCTACTCATACATATGATCTACTAAGGCCGGGAAGCAGGCTAAGTGTGGGAATAATTAGCCTGGTTCCCTGCTTCATATGCTCCCTGCATTGCTCTCCCCATATTCTAATAGCGGAGAACAATGCATAGAACATACAACGCACTAAACCAGACTAGGAATAATCTTCATGTACTTTAGTCTGGTTTACAACAGAAACTATAAATACAATAAGCATACCTACCATGTTTCAGATATCAGTAGCTAGCCTATTTTTTTTTTAGAACAGTATGAGCTGTCATTGTTACAGGGATTGAATAAAAGTCGGTGGAGTTTGTTCTCGTTTTTTAGATGCAGTTGTTCATAGCAGTGTCAAAATGCATATTTTGCCAAGACATCGCAGTCACTGGTTGTATTCAGCAGGTGGTTGCTCATGACAGAGTGTTTGTATAATAAAATCGATCCGTGCATTACGATTGTGGTCAGAAATGGCTGGTGGTCGCTGATAGCAGAGGTCACTCATAACAGTTTTTACTGTATAGTGAGTGTCACCTGCACCCTGCCAAGTCCTCCCTGCAGTTACAGCCAAGGAAGAGAATACACATCTGCTCCAGAATTAGTGATGATCAGTTGGATTTGGCATAAATCCCTATATCCAAATGGGTGACTCTTCTGATCAGAGTTTCACATAGCCAAACAAATGACCAATTAGCACTTGTTTTGCTAATTCAAGTCAGAAGCTGCAGGTCATTGTCTTACTTAGTTGGTTGTGCTGGCTTTGCATGGTAGTGGATATACTCTTGATATATGATCATCAGGTAAATACTTCGAAGAAAGAAATGTGCTTTACTCTGAAATCCGGTCCTTTCAATTTTAATTTCTGTACCCAATAAAATGCAACTACCTTTTCAATATTCTTATATTTTCCCTTATCATTGGCTAAAAGATGTAAGTCATCATTAATCTGTCATTGAGTGTAAGTTTTTTGATGATTTGTTTGGAAGAAAATTTTGAATAAACAAACTATTAAAGCTCAGTGGTATTGCACAGTGTGATCTGTATATCCATTTTTTCTGTGCCTTTATTCCTGTGGCCCCGGGTGGCTGAGTGCCTTTATTCCTGGGGCCCCGGGTGGCTGAGTGCCTTTATTCCTGGGGCCTCGGGTGGCTGAGTGCCTTTATTCCTGGGGCCCCAGGTGGCTGAGTGGTTTTGGGTGCTTGTCTTTACAGATCACTTACACATCTCAGCCTCTGTCCTGATGGGTTCAAGTCTCAGCTCAGCAAATGTGGTTGTTTGTGAGAAAGCTTGCCAGTAGCTTCCCATGGGTTAGTGGTTCTTCTTGGAGTTTCACATGTTCTTATCCAGCAGATACACTGGCTGAAAAATTGCATTAAACCCATAAAAACAAAAACAAACCAAATGCCTTTATTTCTTTAGCAATAGAAAAGAAATAAATTTCCATTGTCTGTGTTTTTGATTTTATATAGTGACCATATGCTGCACACAAAAAAAGTTATTTTCACCTGGAGAATTCATTTTGACAGTAAATGGATGATTGGTTCATTTTGGAATGACGTCAGACATAACAGCGAAATGAACCTAAATCAAAGGAAGTAATGCAGTCTCTAACTTTGGAAAAAAAACTTTATTTACTTTAGCATTTTACCTAAGTATTAACTTACACATTTTACATTCGTAGAAAAATTATACAAAACAAGATTAACATTACAGCCACCAAGAGTCAAACCCAAATTATCGGACTAAAGTCTCTTCTTCCAGCTAATACACTCAAAATTACTTCTCAGATTATCCTGAATGGTTTCAGTTATCTTGATTTTTATTTGTGGGAACATCCCAGTTCATCCCAGCAAATATGTCTGGTTAGAACTTTTGATGACCGTTCTGGTGGCCTAGTGGTTAGAGCATCAACCTCAGATGTGGGAGGTCATGGGTTTGAACCCCGGCTGAGTCATACCAAAGACATAAAAATGGTACTAACAGCTGCCTCGCTGGGTGCTCAGCATTCAGAAGTTAGTGTTAGGACTGGTCGGCCTGGTGTCAGGATAATGTGACTGGGTGGGACATGGTGCTACATGTCTGCGGCATGATGCCCAGTGCTAGACATCACTATAAACTGCCACACTGCAGACATTATAGCGATATGACTGAAAATGTTTTAAAGCTACATTACAAATCCAAATCACACACACTCATTTGTAGTTGCTTATTTCCTTTTTGATAAATAATGTACACTCCTTCCATAAGCCTACTTAATGCGTTTATTTTTTTTTTCAATTCATTCCTTGCCTATATAGGTCATTAATAATTTCTCCACATGCTGGTCTTTTCCTTTCTTCTGTGTTTGTGACATCTTTCCCCTGTGCTCCTTCTTGTCTCCTCGCTATCAGGAATATTCCTTATTATGTTCTTTTTTCCATGTGGGTTCAAAAGAACTGTTGCACAATTGGCATTTTCTTTCAGTTCTTGCAGATCACAAATTTGTAAGTCATAGTTTGTTTGCAGATGTATATAAGTCTTATAGGTCAAGTATTTAATTGTGAGCTTTACTCACAAAGTGGAATCTGTTCTTGTATACGCTAAAGTATATCTAGTCCTTGCACAGTTGTAATTAAATTATTATTTTAGCAAAGCTTGGATAGTAGATGCAAATCACTTATTTCCTTTACCACGTCCTGAAGTATGTTTAGTAGTAGATGTTTCTTAGTTATTGTAGTCGGCCATTTTCACAAGCTGTGTATGTCCAATTAGAAAACAGGCACTTACAGTTGAGTTTGAATAATAGAGATTATCTGTATTATTGTAAATTAAACTTTTTAATTGTTTGAAGCTGCAAATAATATGCAGTACATTATGAAAATAGCACTTGGGATTGCATATCCTTTTCATAGTAGTTCACATTTATAGCTTGTTGAATAAAACCTCCAACTTGTAGTAAAATTTTTAACTCATTTTAAAAAAGTTTATTCATATTATCAGGTCACAAATTACTGCAGTTGTATTCTTGATGTTGTAGGGATTGGCACTGGAATTGCCCCCCTGTATCTGTCAGAAATTGCACCTGTCTCTCTCCGGGGAATGTGTGGAACATTTAATCAGCTTGCCGTCTGCTTTGGAGTATTGACATCACAAGTTTTGGGATTGGATGCAGTGCTGGGATCGCCTAATTTGTGGCAATTTGATGTGGGTAGGTCATTAACGTGTACCATATTTAACCAATAATAATGTCATTCTTTGTGATGCAGTGTATACCCCTATTTCACACACACCTCCATATGTTGTTTTTAAAATAATATTTACTATAAAAGTATCATTCTCTGATAATAAGCCCATCTACAACTTTTTGACAAATTCGTTTCACAGGTACCTCTCCCCCATCATCAGAGATAATAATGTACATACTCATTTTAAGATCACTATGTTCTGTTCATAGTAAAGTGTCAGAATTAATATTTGTCAAAGAGAATTAGCCACCTAAAATTACCATTCTGTTCATAGTAAAGTGTCAGAATTAATATTTGTCAAAGAGAATTAGCCACCTAAAGTTACCGTTCTGTTCATAGTAAAGTGTCAGAATTAATATTTGTCAGAGAGAATTAGCCACCTAAAATTACCATTCTGTTCATAGTAAAGTGTCAGAATTAATATTTGTCAAAGAGAATTGGCCACCTAAAATTACCATTCTGTTCATAGTAAAGTGTCAGAATTAATATTAGTCAGAGAGAATTGGTCACCTAAAATTACCATTCTGTTCATAGTAAAGTGTCAGAATTAATATTAGTCAAAGAGAATTAGCCACCTAAAACTACCATTTATGGCCTGCAGAGATTAAGTGGCAAATGTTTAGTACTTGGAAATTTTATCCATAACTTCATTATACCCCATTTGGATTAAGCAAGAGGGAATTAAAAAGTATTGATTAAAATGATACAGCATGTTCACAG
This sequence comes from Megalonaias nervosa, assembly GCA_016617855.1. Lineage (NCBI taxonomy): Eukaryota > Metazoa > Mollusca > Bivalvia > Unionida > Unionidae > Megalonaias > Megalonaias nervosa. The sequence continues at coordinate 15,542 of JAECUM010001930.1, read as the reverse complement.
ATCTGTGTTCTTAAAACGGGGAAAAATGCATTGGGATCATACTATTTCTCCAACCTGTATGACTTCAGTCTTGTATACCTAATAGTTTATCATTTGCCTGTATTGCTATTGTAACTGATTTTATATTCTACTTGCTGAAATAAGTAAAATAAATTTACTGCACAGGCAGATTTTCTGACCTAAATTTAAGTGCATTGTTTATCACCATTCTTGTAGGACTCACAGAAGGTACTGGTACTGATATTAGTACCCCAACTTCATGAAGGTACTGGTACTGATATTAGTACCCCAACTTCATGAAGGTACTGGTACTGATATTAGTACCCCAACTTCATGAAGGTACTGGTACTGATATTAGTACCCCAACTTCATGGATTTTTGTACCTACTTCATCTGATGTTTTCTTTGGGATCGTTTGCCATAATATTTAATCTAATAGCTATTTCCATTTTCAGCCTTGTTATTTTGTGTGCCATATAAGGACATTGCATCCTTATTTTGGAAATGCAAACAGATCGTAGTGAATGTGGCATGCATTGAATAAGATGATGTATTGTGTTCACCTGATCTGTTTTCTTAAAATGGGGAAATATGCATAGGGACCCTGAAATTTTTCAAGCTGTATGACTTCAGCATAATTTTATATTGTTTGCCTGTGTTGCTACTGATGAATGAAAACATTGTCATGTGGCTTGCAACAGTTGGAAACAAGATAGAGAGTACCAACAGCCTCAGTTACCATCTTGCATATTGATCAATATCCCATACTCCATCCCTACCTCCTTAACTGGACAAGGTCATGCCAGCCAAGATGGCCCAGTTCCTTCATGATCAGACTTGACCATGTACCTTGGATTACATTTGGCCTTGACCGCAATCAATCATGCAGTATCAGTCACCAAAACAGTGAACTTTGTCCAGGTCCTGACTTGCATAGTACTGCTAGGCACTTCAAGCATGTGATTCCCAACTTAGACCCAAGAATCCAGTTATACAACCATCTAACCCACAAAGTGCTACAAGCACTTCCTGCAGATAACATCCAGTTTATACATGGACCCCTATGGATCAGTCTAACCCACACAGTGCTGCTAGGTGCTTCCTGAGAATAATGTCCAATATATACAGGCACTCTCAGGGATCAATCTAACCTGCAGTAACACTAGACACCTTTTGCATACAGTGTGCAGCTTTTTGCCTCTGTTCCTTCATTAAATACGTTATCCAATTATAATAACTTAGGAGAACTGCAGTACCTTAAAAATCCAGCCCTGGAAGATAACGCATTCAGCTAAAAAGATGTTAGAAATGCATGACTAAGGATGAAGACACCATAAGCCTACATGCTGACATGTCCTCAGTGATGGAATTTTTGGGCAAATAAGGGAGATAAATCAACAAAAGGCTCTCCAGTTAAAAAATGCTGGAAATCTACACAAACAGAGACAGCCCTGGTACCTATGTCAACACCACAGGGTTCCTCATTGTTGGTGATACCTCTAGGCCTTGCCTCTTCAGGGTTCCACTCTACAGCTCTTAATGATCAGTGACTGAACAAGCAAAACAAAGTATCCCCTCGCTCAGCGAATGCATGGACCAGTCACGTTGATCAAACATCCTGTAACTTGTCCCATCTTTATGACTCAGATGATGTCCTTATGAACACGGTGATTTTCCATTTCAGCGGGCCTGCTATAAGGGATCTTCAGGGACAAAGACCTCAACACATGCATGATAAGTTACCAGAAGTCAGTCTGTTGTCCAGTCTGTTGAACCTGGTGTATACAGGCAATTATGGAGACCAGTCTAACCCACATATGGCCTCACAACATGCTCTATTTATGATGCCGAGCTTAAGATGTTACTTCCCATTTCTCTCAAGTCTTGGTCAGTAGAGGGGACTCTATAATCAGTGAACGATTGGAAATCACCATTTCTACTTCAGGGTGCTCCACAAGTTTTGTAAGTTGCAGACCTTGACACTCTTTGCCATTTCCTTCTCTTGCAATTCAAGAGATATCATCCTCACGTCAGGCACCTTAGTCACTTCTTGACCGCACTATGTTGCTGGAAGACTCAGCCGTCAGAGTGTAAATTGAAGAATTTTTCAACTTTTACCTCCCGAGTTTTGCCCTCCACCTCCTATCCTGTCAACCACCTGGACCAGGGCTCCAGCACCTATTGATCTTATCATGAAAAGGGAAGAATCCAACTTCAAATTACTTTCGCAGCCTGGTAGAATCACAGACATTTTTAACTGTTTACATGATTGATTACAAGATCACAGCATCAACTGTTTCTCTTTTGCACAAAAGGGTGTTCTATCAAATTTTTGTCAGTGAGTCTACTATTGCTATACACCAGTTTTTCATTTAGACACCCCAACAGTTGACCAGGACAGCACAGATTTGGGGATAACAAAACCATACTCCATTCATATGGATCAAACATCTTTCAGTGACATTCATTGTAGTAGCCATGGTCTCTCTTTTGGACTTGGTATCAGTGGCTTTCTTGCAACAGAGCTCATCTTCTCTTACTCCAAATTTCACAGTATGCATGGAAGTCGGTCTCCAGAATGATCCAGGTCTTAAAACAGAGCTGTTTAACATACTTTAGTCAGTGCCATCACAGCATTTGGCAGAACCAGATGCGCTTCCTTAAGGATCATCATAAGGCCAAGCTATGATCACAATCCTCATCCTCAAATCTTCTCTTTAGCACCCAGATCAATGAAGTACACAAAAAAGCCACAAAGGAAACACATTTTCTCGCCCCTCAACCCCAACACCAATACGGGTTATATTAATTTGGGAAATCAACAAAAGGAACCAAGGGACGTTACTTGATGACAAACCTCTGACAAGCTGTCCTATCATTGTTCTTCCCATCAAAAACCACAGTTCTCATGAACCAAAGTGGACAAAAAATAGAAGTAGTGATTGTTTACACCAAAGGTTTTCTACTCAACTGCTGTCATCTCACAAAAAATGATATCTCCACATCACCTTTATCACAGATCCCGGTAGGATGTTTCGATTCTTTGCTGCCAAATGGGACAAGGTTTACTATGATGATCAGTGGACATGAGAAGTTTCTGAGGAGCTTTTCATCACTTTTGAAACACCTCATTCTCTGTACAGAGTCCCATCAGCTACAAACATTCCACCAGACTCATTCAATGCCACCACCTTGCAGGGAGAAAATAAAGGACTTTCTCCAGAAAGGGTGGTAGAAATCATTCTAAATATAAATTCCCCAGGATTTTATTCCAGACTTTTCTTGGTCCCAAAGGCAAACAGCACTCTGCACCCAGTCATCGACTTAAGCACCCTCAATCAATTCATTCATGCTCTTTGGTTCTCAATGGAAACACCATGGCGCATTTTGAATGCCATTCAGGAGGAAGATTTTGCAATCATTGTTGACTTAAATGATGCAAATCTTTACGTCCCTATTCACAAGGCTTTCAGGAAGTTCATGTGATTCACCAACAATAACATTGTTTATCAATTCTGAGCCCTTGAGAATTCACTTATCTGCAAAACTGTAATACGGCTCATGTCCGGACGATCTCCAAGGCAGGGACAAAGTTACCTGGAACGCATCTTGCAAAAACATCAGGTGAGTTATATAACTAGAACATAATATGATAGCCCTTGTTACACTGCTTACAGATCAGGGTTTCCTCATCAATAAGGACAGTTGAAAATTGGGCCTTGAAAATCAGGACCATTGTGGCTTCATTACTCTTGAGGGAATCTCTCTCTGCATGGGAATTCCTTTGCCTTCGAGGCTTGCTCAATGCAGCAGTGGACCTCATCATCCTAGGTTGCCTTTATATGCACCTGTTACAAATGATTCTTTTATCCCAATGGAGGCTAAATATTTGCCCACTGGACCAACCTCTCCCCATCTGCACAGTTATGAGCTACCATCTGAAGACTTGGAGTGACCTGACTTGGCTCATAATGGGTATATTTCTACAAATAAAACTACCAGTGATCACAGTCTGTACAGATGCAAGTACAGAAGGATGTAGGGCACACCTGCTATGATCCTTAAAGAAAACCAGTGGAGGGTTGTCTCCACAAGACTGGCATCTGGTGGCAGGAATTTTTAAATAGAAAGGTAGTCCTCATTCTATCCAACAACTCTATGTTGGTGACTTATCTCAAGACAGAACCAAGTCCCCAGACCTTTGCATACTGGTGTGGGACTTTCTAAAGTGGTGTCATCAACAACAAATCCTTGTTCAAATTGATAATAGTCATGGATGTCTAAGGTTAGTATTGATCCTTTGTCCCAGAACAATCAACTTACACTGATGGAATGGTCTCTTTATCCCTTGGTCTGATGGAATGGTCTCTCTATCCCTTGGTTTTCTCTCTCAGATATGTACCAGATGGGACCAACCATTGGTTGACCTGTTTGCTGCAAGGTGGAATACCAAGCTCCCTATCTTTGTCTCACCAGTCCAGGATCCCAATGTTTGGATAGTCGACATGCTATCCATAGATTGGAATGGCTTGGATGCATACGCCTACCCTTCAACATCTCTGATTCCAAAGGTGCTACAAAAAGCAAGAGAATTGGAATGTCACCTCATCCTCATTGCACCTCTCAGATGGGAGAAGTTGTGGATCAGTGACCCCATCAATCTCACAACAGAAATTCCCTGGCAGAGAGAATTTACCTCATGTACTCCAACAATCATGGTACTTGCTTTGCCCAGAGCTGCACATCTTGATCATATTAAATAGGCCCTCAGAAAAAAAAACAGTTCTCAAAACCAGTCTTGGAGAGAATTGATCAAGCAGGAAGGCCCTCCACCCTGAAAGCATATGAAGGCAAGTGGAAACTTTTTACACAGTGGTGTACACAAGAACACATTATATCAGTACAGGCATCTATACCTGAAATAGCTAACTTCCTTCTCTGGCTCTTCTTTGTGAAAAAGTTAGCACCAAGCACAATCAAAGCTTCTACTCCACAATCGCTGGCACCTTTCATCATCATGAAAGAGAGGATATCGGACAAAACAACTTTGATTATACATGCCCAAAAATGTTGGCTCTGTGCCCATAGTGGAACCTATCATGGGTATAACCCTGGTTGAATAAAACACCATTGAACTACTTTCAAGGGCATCTTTGACTCGCCTTCATACAAGACCTGCTTCCTCATCACATAGTGAAGGCAGGCCAGGCAGAATCAGCTAAATACATGCCCTATCAGGGGATCTGAATTGCATTCAGTGCTGACAAGACAGGTCAGTTTCACTTATGATGGTTCCCTTTTTCATCACCAAGAACAGGCTCTGGTCCATTGGTAACCAGACCTTTGTACTGAAATCATTATCTTCTCTAAATGCTTCCACTCAAGGTCAGTAGTGACATTGGCCTGGAGGAAGATAGTGGTTATGTCATGATGAGGGACCAAAACTTCAGGACCAATGGGTCTGCAGGGAACAAGAGGTTCTACAGATCCTTAGGCAGACCATTCATGGTGGCTCCCTTACCATCCAGCAGAGTGGTGGGGCTACAATTACCTTGTGGTTATGAATTGGACACCGCAAGATATATGTCCCAATTTATCAGTGTTTTATCTACCCATGCGTCATGCGTCAAATGCGCAGAATTTTCCAATTTGACGCACAAAAGTCGACGATGGTACGTAAATTGACGCACCCCAATGTTATGTTTTGCTGATTAACACAAAACAAAGGTTTGGTCTAAAAATCTAAAAATCATCGCCGGTACGTAAATTGATGCACCCAATGTTATGTTTTGCTGATTAGCACAAAATAAACGTTTGGTCTAACTACTTCACTGGCTAGATTACAACTCGTTCAAGCAGAGAAAACACGCGCACATCAGTTTCTTATGCTGATGTTATCATAATACATAGGGTTACAAATGAGTGTGGAGTCTGGAGCTGACTTTATGTGACCTGTAACTGTCACATCTTTTGTAGCAACAGTATGTTAGAACCATAAATCACCACACACAAGAAAGAGGCGAAAAATAAACATTGATTTTACTGTGATTCTCACGAGAAACTATTATTTTATGCGCATCCTTGTCACGCAAAGAAGCAACAATTTCCATTCCCTCAATTGTATGCCTTGCGTGTTCCACGATACTTTCAGCGTTCGAATGAAAATGGCGTCCAAGGTAAAAAAACTTAAAATAGATCTGAAGCAAACGAAATTATCATTTGGACCACGTTTTTACAACCGACCATCGATAATAGTATTGTTATCGAACCAGTGGAGCCTTCATGAGGTAACGGTTACTCGTAAGGTAATACGTAATTTTGTGCAGCAGTGGTTGAAAACATACAGCTGGCTACGTTTTCAAAAAAAGTTAAGTCGAGTGAAGAATGTGACAGTGAAGACCTCTTTATGTTTTGCCATATATGTACAGAGGCTAAAATAAACCTCGATGACCAAATGTGCCAAAAAAAAAATAACTTTCAGAACAATACACTGGGAAAGCATGCGGGGTTGCCAGAAAAAAAACTGTTGATTGAAGGCAGAGGTCTCACTAGGATTTTAAACTTATTTTGGTAAAAATAGGAGTCACACCAGCAAAAGTTGCAGTCCCCTGCCAGAAAACTATGCAAATTAGAAGAACTATTGGTTGCCACTGAGTTTAATTTTACATTCTTTATAACATTGACATAGCTCCCATTTGTCCATCAGAGTGAGACTGAATTTTGTCAATCCAAGGAAGGTCTTATTTCAAGCACTAAGCTAGGCATCACAAACTTTTCTTACACTTGGCGACTGTCCCATCTGAACTTTCAGTTCTAACAACTTAGCTCTCTTCTGAATCTCATTACAATCTTCGTCGGTCTGCCGTTTAACTCCAAAATACTATCTAAATTTGTGAATGTCATTTTGTCCAAGTCTCAACATGTCTTGATTCCGAGGTCACATGCACTGCTTATTCCCCTACACTCGGAAATGAACATAATTATGAAACCTAAAGTGGTTTACTTCATGTACTCTTATAAATGACCACAAGTACATCTCTGGGTCTTTCTGCCTCTGAATTCAATCACTGTAAATCTCAGTATATTTTCCCACCCAGCCGCCAGTCAAAGCCTTTGAACTTGCCGCCCAGCTAATTGCATCATGTTTTTTTGACATGCTCTTATAATGGCATCATGTACATCAGGGGGTCTTTCAGCCACTGAATTCTGTCATTGTAAATATCAGCACAGCTAAGTGATCAATACATTTTCTCACTAAGCAGGTGGCTGAAGCAGGACTGGCAAGTCTTTGAATTTTGCCGCCCACCTATTACATGTGTATGGAGGACTCCCGCCTAAGTGATTTTCTGCGTCCCAGATAAAAAATTGGCATCCAAATACGCGTGATCAAACGTTTCCAAGAACTCTGGAAGGTTCACAACACCAGGCACATTTTAATGCAGTTTTACAAACAAGACATAGCGGCGAAAGTGCTACTTAAGTGTGCACATTGGCTGAGCGTAAAAGACATCCCTTTTTTAAAATACAAATCTCTTTTTAATTTAATACACGACTTAACAGCTAAAGAAATTGATGCCATTGGCATTTTGAAGAATTCCGGCGTTCAGTATGACTTTACTACCTGTTCAGAGGTACTGGAGAGCCTATCAAACATTGTTGAGGATAGTTTTATACTTGACCTGCAAAATTCGTCATTTGTGACAGCAATTGCAGCTGAAAATACTGACATAGCCAACAATAAACGCCTTGTCATGTATGCTCAGATTATTTCTGATGATATGAAACCATCAACAAATACAGAATGTTCAGATGCTTCTGGCAAAGGAATTGCCTTATTGGCTTTAGTCACATTATATAACTAATATTTTTGTTGTGTATTTAAACAATATAATTATTTTTTACAAACTACTTTAGACTGATGATCAGCTTGAATAGGACTCATAGGACTGGATTCTGACTCATGTTTTCTGCCTTGATGAGTCAGATGACTTACATGAAGCCATTTGTCGATAAAACACTGATTTATATTAAATCTGTTATCACTATTTGAGTGAAACATTATCATTGTGTTGAAATTCATGTGTCATTGGTTGAGTGATTAAATATTGTTTCATATTGTGCTTAATTTTTTATTAATTTCATTTCATTTATTGTTATTGATTGTTCATTTTAAATTACATCTTACAATTCATTCCAGTTAGGAACCGTATCATTTTTCATTATCATTTCAGTTTTTGTTTCATTATTTAACTCAGTGCTCGTCATTGTGTTAATAATCCATTTTGGAATTTATGCGCACGAGTTTGGGTGTAAATTTTTTTATCTTTAATCATCTGTAAATGTACATCATATTTTCATTTATCATTCTTTGTGTCTTCATTGTAATAATCTGACCTTAACCTGGTTCATCCTGTTACACATGGAAGCCTATTTATTGAATGACCCACTTAATTCCATCCCTTACAGTCTCAGTTACAGCAAAGGGATTTGCAAGGCAATCAGAAAAGAATCACAGGGATATTCCTAGAGATCACTGGGAAGCAGTCCTACTGAATTTACAACTGTAGATAACCACAGTTCTCCTGAACTAAAGTAGAAAAGAGGCAAAGGAAGGGTGGTCATTTACTGCAATATTTCACTCCACAATACCCTATTCTCAGTGACATCATCTACATGCCCCCTTATCGCAGATCTGGCTCGAATCCTATGTTGCTGAATGAGGAAGATTGATCATGACACCACATGGACCTGAGAAGTGGTTTCTGGGTACTCTGTATCATGTTCATTGCATCCTCCTTAGACCAGGATTCCTTTAGCTACAAACACTACACATTCAGTCAACACAGGTTTTAAATGCCATGCACTGGGGACACTACACAATCAGTGTGGACTTACAGGAAGCATGACTTCATGTCCCTGCTCACATGGCTTCCAGGATGTTCCTGTGATTTGCCTTCAAAAACTACAGGCTGAAAAACAGCAGGCATGTCTTGAAGTAAGACATAACATAACTTGTTACTCTCCTTCTCATTCTCAGTCTCCTTGTCAGTAAGGACAGGTCTGACCTCGTACCATTTCAAGATCTTGGTCATCTAGGTCTTGAACTCGATATTCACAGGAATGAGAATTAAATTAGTACTGTGGTGGATTCCATGCCTATACAGAATAATCCACCCACTAGAGAAGTTCTTTGCCTGCTGGGTTTGCGCAGTTCGGCATTGGACATTTTGGTTCTAGGTTGCCTTCTTGGCCTTGCATTATAGTGGATCTGTGGTCCAAATGGAAGCTAAACCTTTGAATATTGGACCAACTTTCACAGTCTGCACTTCCATCCCAAAGGTAGGGAAACCTCACTGGGACACATTCTCAAACTGCAAGGCAGAACCAAGTCCCCAGACCACTGTATTCTTGTTTTGAATTTTCTAATTCAAACTATCCTTGGCTGGCTAATGTATTGGCAGACTCGTTGTCCCTGAAGCTAAAACCAATAGAAATGGAATTGTCTCTTCATCCTTCAGTTTTCACTCAATATGTTGATCTATGGTGGACCTATTTGCAACAAAGTGGAATGCCAAAAATCTGAACTTTTGTCTCACCAGTCCCAGATTCAGATTTCTGGGTGATCAATGCTCTTTCTATAGATTGAAATGGCCAAATGTATATGCTTTTTCTCCAACACCTCAGGTTCTGAAATAATGTGTCTCCTCATCCTGATTAAATTGGAAATCTTGGATGAATGACCTTATCAATCTTGCACCAGAATTATCAGAAAAACAAGATATTCCCTCATCTGTTCAAGCAGCCATGGTGGCAAGTATTTTGTCCCCACCCTATAGTTCATGAACCTACATGTCTGTATTTTATTAAAATACACCCACATGAACAAACAGTTCTCACCACCAGTGGTAGAGAAATCCCTTTAGCAAGATGGCATATGAAGGCAATGAAATATATTCTGACAGTTTTAGGTACAAAAATGCTTTATTGCCACTGTAGGCACCCATTCCTCAAATAGCTTACTTCCTATGCCTCTCTGACGACAAACAGTAAGCACCTTCACAATTAAAGGCTAACATTCCACTGTTATCATGGAAGAGAGGATATTAGACAAACCAAAGACCTATCAGATCTTCTGTCCATTTCTGATTTCACATGTCCAGTGATGTTTGATCCTTGACCAAGTGGAATCTATTATCGGTACTCACCTGGCTGAACAAGACACCATTTTTGAAGTGCTCTCAAGAGCTTCATTGGTTCACCAGTCATATAAGACCTGCTGGATCACTACATTGGCGAATGGCAAGCAGAATTAATGAATACATGCCCAGTTAGTGGATCCATCTATGTGCATTTCCGAAAAGATAGGTCCGTATCACTTATGATGCATTCTGCTTTCATTGCCTAAATCAGGCTACCATTCATGGAGAATCAGACTTTGGTAATAAATTGTGTATGATCTGGACACTTCATCTCAAGGTGGTCTACAGAACTCAGTGCAAGTCCTTAAGTGCTACTTAAGCCATTGTGTCAAGGGAGGTCATGCATCTTCTTACCCCTCACAGAGGGAAATGACATTATATCCACACAGACTCTTTCATCCTTGGATTAAGTGGGTTATTCATTCCACACATTGGAAATAACTTCACATAAATGAATTTGCTTTGGTTCATGAAGTTAGGACAGTCACCACAAACATTGCATATGAGTGAAACTGTTCTTTAATTGTTATTATCCATAGATTGGGATGGAGATCTGAGTACAGTTTTCCAGCATTTATTTTATAGATCTTTCATCCGAAAAAACTCAAGTCGATATGGTGAGACCTATAGCAGTGGCACAAAAGTATACCTTCTGGGTCATTAAACAACTTCATAAGGGCAAGGCATCACTACTTCTGCTGGATTGGTGTGAGGAAAATATTTTCCCTTTCGAAGTCTCTCCCCGATATAAGGAGTATATTTTCCAGTCTGGTTATCTAGAAGCACACTCACTTATTTAGGGGACTAGAGATGATCTCCCTGTCATAAGGGGATTATCTTCCTCCACCTCCTATTTATTCTCCTTAGGAATTATGATCAGACAATGTATTCGAAGAAGAAACCACTTTTTTTCTAGTAAACTGTTTCTTTGATAATGCTCTACCAATTGCAATGCACATACATCTTGTCAGCTCCCTTGCGGTTACATTGATATAGTGAACATGCCTTTCACTCCAGTAGTAACAGAAGTCACTGGATCTGGCACCAATCCTAGTTTCAAAGGGAGATCACTCAGCCACCTAGATAGTCAGATAACCTTTAGCATTTTAGCAAAAAAGTTTTGTTCCGGGATGGCTGGCTTTGTGAGGTAATAGTAGTTCGAAGGTATTTTGACTGTGTAAGTATTTTTGAAGAAACATTTTACTGGAAACAATGTTAGAAGTGGACCTAAAAACCTAACATTCCATTTACAAACCTAAGAAAAGCCCCCAAAAATAAGGAAACCTAATTTAAAAATCAAAAAATTTGAAACAGTGATGAAAGGCTCTTCTTGACTCCACAAAAATACCCTTTTGCATGTTGTTTTTCATCAGGCTAGCCTAAAGGTCAAGAAAGTGCACATAAATATGAATTATGCAAATTAAAGATGTCCAATGTAGTTGCTAATTTTACCCTTTGTTCCTATCAGCAAGGTCAGCTGGCTTCATTGTTTGAAGTTTTATGATGAGACTTTTACTGTGTGTAAGCAGAAGCAATTTTGAAAGGATTAAAGACATTAATTGAGTATGATTGGGTTACTAAAGACCTCAAGATAATCTTGTAACTGCTTTGTGACTTGAACCTCAAAAAATTATAACACCTTGAAGAAAAACTCTAAAACAAAATTGATTTTAAAATTCCATTTCAATTCTAGCCCAGTAGAAAAAATTGTTTCTTACATTAAAAATTTCAGATTAGTATGACATAATTTCATCAGCACAACTATTCCTGCAATTTTGATGGATTGCCATGCAAGATAGCAAATATTTGTCATCACGTAAAGATGTGATTCTTTCAACAAATCCCTTTCTTCCTGCAGTATTATCCATTTTGTACTATAGCTTAATGCAGTGTATGGCAAGCTGATCAGCATGACAGTTTTTGATGGATGGCCATGAAAGTTATGGTTATCACCTGAAAATGCATGAATTAACAAATCACTTTGCTCCTGTAGTTTTTGTGAGAGCTGTTGAACATTACTGCCTTTTCATCCTGGAAATAAATTCAGTGTAACACAGAATCAGGTAAACACAAATTGTCTTGCATTTTTTTAGGATGACTGTGAAACTTGATAGGTGTAAAGATCATCATCTTATGTTACACATAGTCACAAATATTTTGTGCCCCTTGATTTTTGTAATTTATTAACATGTTGAATTTAAGATACATTTCTTGTAACCTGAAGTAAATAGAGAAATTTATTTGTCCTGCTGAATCTTCATTGGTCCTTCATTTGACTGTTGAAGTTATGAAAACTGCTTGTCTTAAAGGAAATTTACTAGCCTTGGTGTAGCAGAGAACTGCTAATTTCAAGCCCTGTTTTTGTGTTTTTTTACTTTCACCTGGATTCATTGTATGATGGAATTTTGTGAATATAACTCATACAGTTTTTAGTGTATATATTATGGTCATTAGGACAAGATTTGCATGTTGACCATCATTGTACTATGTGCAAATGTCATGTCCTTTGTTGACCATCATTGTACAATGTGGAAATGTCATGACCTTTGTTGACCATCATTGTACTATTGTGCAAATGTCATGATCTTTGTTTGACAGTAGACTCAGCTTCATCATTGGGTAGGAACTGAATGCTGGGAAATCTGAGCTACAATTATGCAAGCAAAATTGCCCACCATTACTTTGCCTTGCTTTGAAATCTTGTCTAGAAGATTCATGCATTGATTAAAACTTTCATTGGATGATCGTTTTAATTTCTAATGTTTGGCTCACCTTTTTCAGAAAAACACAAGAAAGACATAGTTCTCATAATGCCATCTGGCATTGGCAACTCATTGTTAAAGTTTTTGTGCACAGCCATAACTATAAAAAAAGGCCAAGATGCCACATTCCAATGAACCTTTTTAAATTCATGAAGGCTGCATTTTAGTACTTTTTATATATCCATATTACTGAAAGGTATTCTGATCCATGTATTTCTCAAGTCTTGACATTTACTCCTGTCCAGAGATTTAACTGTATATTACATAAAGATGGATGAGTAATAATTGCAAATATAGCAAATAGACTGAATCAAACAAAGGTAAACCTAAATTTTCATGCTAATTACTTAATATTAAAGGAAACAATAAGTATCAGGAGAGCAAAGTTTATAGCCGAGACTTTGTTTTTCTTTGGCATTTATACATGCCTGCATGCACGTTATGCTTTGCTACCAACACACTTAAAGGTCTCTGTATGCAATTTTCTTTTTTCACTTAATTGTCCTCATTTTACAATATACTTCTATGTTTCAGGTTTTTCTGTGATAATGATATTTCAGCTGTGTAATTGAAGTTGTTGTCTTGCAGGTTTTTCTGTGATACCAGTAGTATTTCAACTGTGTACTCTGAGCTTTTGTCCAGAGAGTCCCAGATATCTGCTAATAACTAAAGACCTGGAAGATGAGGCAGATAAAGGTATAAATTAAACATTTATTTCATTCTCATCTGTGTATAATGATAAATGTCCAATTCCACCTACCTTGTCTACATTGTTGCAAGTCTCAACAGCTAGAATTGCATGGTCACTCAGTTGCATTGTTCAGCAGTTTGTTTCATTTTAGACAACATGCGGGTTAAAGATATTTTCCAACAGTTTGCACATATTGTTCTAACATATTGCAGACATTGTTCTAACATATTGCAGACATTGTTCTGACATATTGCAGACATTGTTCTAACATATGGCACACATTGTTCCAAAATATTGAACACATTGTTCTAACATATTGTACACATTGTTCCATCATATTAAACACATTGTTCTAACATATGGCACACATTGTTCTAACATATGGCACACATTGTTCCAACATATTGCACACATTGTTCTAACATATGGCACACATTGTTCCAACATATTGCACACATTGTTCCAACATTAGCAGACATTGTTTTAATATATTGCACACATTGTTCTAACATATGGCACACACTGTTCCAACATATTGCACACATTGTTCCAGCATATTAAACACATTGTTCTAACATATGGCACACATTGTTCCAACATATTGCACACATTGTTCTAACATATGGTACACATTGTTCCAACATAATGTACATATTGTTCCAACATATTGCACACATTGTTCTAACATATTGCACACATTGTTCTAACATATTGTACACATTGTTCCAACATATTGAACACATTGTTCCAACATTGTACACATTGTTCCAACATATTGCATACATTGTTCCAAGATATTTAACACATAGTTCCAACATATTGAACACATTGTTTTAACATTTTGTACACATTGTTCCAAGATATTTAACACATTGTTCCAACATACTGCATACATTGTTCCAACATATTGAACACATTGTTCCAACATATTGTACACATTGTTCCAACATATTAAACACATTGTTGCAACATATTTAACACATGTTTAAACATATTGCACACATTGTTTCAACATATTGTACACATTGTTCCAACATGTTGTGGGGCCCCGAGTGGCTGAGTGGTCTAAAGCGCTGATCGTTACGGATCACTGCCATCTCACCTCTGTCTGCGTGAGTTCGAGTCCAGGCTCGGCTAACGTGGGTATGTGAGAAAGCCTGCCAGTAGCTTCTCGTGGGTCAGTGGTTCTTCCCGGGCTTTTCCAGGGTTCTTCCTCCACCATTAATACTGGCCGCCATGTATAGCTTATCTTGTGCTGAAAAATGGCGTTAAACCCTATAACAACAACAACAACAACCAACATGTTGTACACATTGTTCCAACATATTGCATACATTGTTCCAACATATTTAACACATTGTTCCAACATATTGCATACATTGTTCCAACATATTAAACACATTGTTCCAACATATTGCATATATTGTTCCAACATATTGAACACATTGCTCCAACATATTGTACACATAGTTCCAACATATTGAACACATTGTTCCAACATATTGCATACATTGTTCCAACATATTGAACACATTGTTCCAACATATTGCATACATTGTTCCATGATATTTAACACATGTTCCAACATATTGAACATATTGTTCCAACATATTGCACACATTGTTCCAACATATTGAACACATTGTTCCAACATATTGCATACATTGTTCCATGATATTTAGCACATGTTCCAACATATTGAACACATTGTTCCAACATATTGCACACATTGTTCCAACATATTTAACACATTTTTCCAACATATTGCATACATTGTTCCAACATATTGTAGACATTGTTCCAACATATTGCACACATTGTTCCAACATATTGCACACATTGTTCCAACATATTGCACACATTGTTCCAACATATTGAACACATTGTTCC